>JAOPJO010000034.1:8429-20868 GCA_027123675.1 Molva macrophthalma | reverse complement strand
ACTGCTGCACAGTGCTACTAGCAGCTCTTGGAGCATTCCTCAGAGCATAGTGTATTACCAGGGTCATGACGCCCATGATTAGTACTGAATGATTACTGCTGCACAGTGCTACTAGCAGCTCTTGGAGCATTCCTCAGAGCATAGTGTATTACCAGGGTCATGACGCCCATGCGGTCCATCTCTCGGTTGGGGCTGCGTGGGATGCGGCGCGGGGTGGAGTGGCCGGAGCCGGGCGGAGACCCCCCCGCGGTGGAGCCCCCGGCGTGAGAGGGGGGGATGGAGCTCATGGAGCGAAAGCGCCCGCCCAGACTGTCCCCGCTGCCCACCCGGCACTCGATCTCCTCCGCCCGCATGGAGGTGTTCTCCTTCTCCTCCTGGATCATCCTGCGGGGGTGGGGAAGAAGAATAGCATGTTGGTACAAGAACCGACACATCTGCAACATCAGGTACACATGTGCTACGTTGACAAGATAAATAAGTATTCAAATACTTTTATATTCGAAATCTATGTACGTTCGATTTGTGTCCCTACTACAGTCTCCATTATTCCAACAAAGGCCCTGTTTACACGGCGGTACATTTAGATTCTACAACCGTTTTTGAATTTTTATTATATCTAGATTAAAAAACATATCTGCTTACACAAAAGGTACAACAAGGTCACAACTGTCCTGTTTGTATGGTAGGGCCAGTTTACGAGAGATCCCTGCTTGATACACACACACAGGCTTCAGATTTGTACCACGTTAATGGCTTTCAAGATCTCCGAGAATGGGTGGAGACGTAGCGGCTGTGGTGTATCAGTTTGAATTGCTTTGGATAATGCGGCAAATTATGTTTAATAATAGAAATGCAAGGTCCAGGAATCTTAAGAAAAGCGGGCACAGCACGGCGATGTTTCAGATACATTGGACGCGCACTTGCTTGATATTGGATATTGGCGTCATGTTAACAAAAGTTTGTTAATGAAATTGCAATTATTAATGTAAACATTTATAGTTTACATAATGCACCAGGTTCGACGGTACAATTTACAGCATTAGTTCTCGAATGGGGATTAGTTCTTGAATGGGGACCTTGTGAATCGGAATCGATCCTTGAAAACGGTGGCAATACCCGGCCCTATTAGCGAGTAGCCTGCAGAGTTCCTGTCGCCGCCATACCTGATTTCGTTATTGATGGCGTCCAGCTGCTCCTGCAGCATCAGGGCCAGGGTCTGTGCGTCCGCCTGGCCCCCGGGGGACAGCAGGTCCACGGAGCTGAACATGGTCTCGCGGTCCTCCTCCAGGTCCGAGGCCTCCATGTCACTCTCGAAGGCCTGGGCCACGTTGGCCAGCACGTTGGCCTGCTGCACGCGCTCCCACTCCTGCTCGTTCAGAGTCTGGACCTGGGGAGGGTCGGCGGTGGATCCAGACCAAGGGGCGAGAGGAGGAGGAGGAGGAGGAGGGTTGCCGGGAGAAGATATGCGACACAGCAACCAGAGAAGAAAAAGGGACGAAATGATTGAGAAAGCAATAGAAAGAGAGAACGTATGTTGAAAAGAGCTCACACAGGAAGACCAAAGCCAATGAATGGCTATGCATGGATAGACTTTTTCTACACTGAAATGCTTTAGAATAAGCAACTAAGGAACAGTCCCAGTCATTACACTGACTTACATGTCGCTGATGTCCAGAGCAGAGGCAAATAGAAAGAGATAAAGAGACAAAGACAATCAGCAGACAGAACCCAAACATCAGCGCGAAGGCAAAATAATGTAGCGCATTGAGAAACAATGCAAATAAAATCAGTAGCTCTTAACACTTATTCAAGTTTCATATTCAGAGAAAATGTCTTGTATATATATTATATACCCAAATAATTATATACATTAAAAAAACAAGGCTAGGCTAAGCTAGGTTTCTATAAACATTAACTCCAGCTCAAACTGAAAGGGCTTACATTGATCTTGCTAATTTACCTTTTCAACACAAGCATTCTAAAAAGCAACATGAAACTCCTTGCGATGGATCAGGTGGATTACCAATTGTCGACAAGAGCCCGCTACTTGTGCTCCCCTCTTGCTGGTTATAAAAAACATGAACTCTTTACTTTGGTCCCTGTGGTCCACAAGACCAAACTGTTTGTTCTCTTTAACAGAATGGCTATGCCCAAAATCCCCATAAAACCTCCCTCATCAAGGTCCACATGTGTGTAACAATCCTGCCATTGTCACCCATCAAGCATTACCATTTCTTTTATATGTGGAAGCCAATTCATTGAGATATCTACAGGTTTTTACGGCGCTAACCTTAGATGGCTCATCTCGGAGTGCCGCTACCCGCCCCTTCTGGGGTCTTCTCAGCACCAGGGCTCCACCGTAGTGGTCAGAGTTGCTGTCAATCATGGAGGAGGCGGACACTGGGTACCTAAAGTCTGGGGTGCTTGAGAGGAGGGATCGTCTGGAGAGATTGACAAAAGAAAGACACACGTGTTGTGTGAGATGTAGTAACAGAGGCCAGAGGTTGGCGAGGTGGTGGTTCTGTTGGCTTGGCAAGCTTACCCGTGTAACAACGAGTTACTCCTGCTTCTGCCCTGCTCGTTCTCTGCCCTCATCGTCTCCATCTGAATCAAGAGCTGCTCCTACAGGGGGGAGGGGGAACAGTCACCAATGACTTGTCAGCTTTTTCCAATACTGGGTCTCTGATGACCACCTTTGTCTCAAATAAAAACATCTGCACTGGCCTCTGTACAATTGTGTTAACGGACGATAACAAAGTTATTACCTTTTCATGGTGTGACTCCTCAATCAGCTTCTTGGTGTGGTCCAGCTCCCTTATCAAGGAATTCTGTTATACATAGAAAGAGCTTAGCTGAGCAATTCGCGCTAATGTATGGGACTAACGATGATTACATTATGAGCACATTTATTTTTGTGAGTACAAAAGTGAGCGTTTCATTCTTAACCCACCTTGTCCTCCAGGGCTGACATCCTCTCTTTGAGATGAAGTTGCAGTCTCTCGTTGGATTCAGACAGGAGTTTATCCACCGTCTCAGACAACCGCTTGTTGTGCTCTTCGTTCATCTTCTCTCGTTGCCGTGCCTACACAGATGGCAAAACACTTACAAAAAAAAGCCTCTGGCTGGACCATGTTTCAAGTATAACGGGACTAAGAGATCACAATCGCAACTCTATCAGCTTGTATGGTCTGTACGCCACATTATGTTTTTTCTCACCCTGATAAGTTCCTGGTGCTTCTCCTCCAACTGGGCCTCCATCTGCCTCAGCCTCTCCTCCACGTTGCCATGGCGCTCCTCTGCCTGGAGGGGTCAAGGACACAGGTCAAGCAAAACGACTGGCTTTGCGCAACATCATCATATTATTATTTCATAAGGAAAGGCGAGGAACTCGGGGTCCCAAGCAGGGATCCTGACGAAGGACCTAGCAGATGCCAGCTACAGAAGGGATACAGCTAATGTCCTTCAAAAGGATGGGAAGGATTCTTTAAGCTATCCATCCACTTCAGCAGCTCGGCTCATACAAATCGACACTATGCTTGGGGCTCCTTACCACTGGCTGAGAGGCGTGCAGGATAATGCCGTAAATAGCACAGAGCAGCACAGATCAGCAAAGCCACATATAAAAGACTTCAACAGCAAACAGGGGTGAACTTGGCCAGAAAAGCATACAAAAAAGACAATATTGGGAACCAACTTTTGAATTATTTAGTAGTTTGTTTATGTGATTCAATTCAATACGATGTAGATACAGTAGACTAAAAAAACTGTTGCATGATGGGCCAAATAAGATGAAGGGCAGGGGTTGGCCCTTCAATTCTGCCCATTACTTCCTGATTTGGTTAGATGTTGGGCATATGTTTGTTTGGGGAAAATGTAAAAGGTACCAGCATAAAGCATAAAGCAGTAGAGAGACCAACCACACATGCAGCGACACAAGGTAGACCGAGTAAGGGGAGCTCAGGCTTAAAAGATATGCAATTACCATTATTATTAGAAATGCATTTTTAACATTGGATTGCATTTCCATTTACTATGCACATGAATATGTATGGCTAAGAAAGGGTATACATATTAGAACAAAGTTGTATGATGCTTTAAACCATGAAGAGCATTTAACAACAAAAACATTTACTAACATGTGCCACAGAATGAAGAGGGAATCTGTAAGCAAAGCTGGTCTACCTGCTTCTTAGCCTTAGTGCCTTTAAGACAACACGGATCAGACTATACAGATCAGGCATGGTGGCATGACCCACAGATGGACGGACAGACAGACAGACAGACAGACAGAGAGAGGACAATGAGGAAATGGAGGAGATGGGAGGTCAGGGCATTTTATTTGTGTTCATTTAGACAACGTTCAAGTTGACAGGGAGGTAAAGACAGACAAAGAGAAGAACAAGAGGAAAATAATGTCAGTGAACATGAAGCAGTCAAGCAAGAGATTCAACTTTGTTTGCTGTTGCAACACATGTGTGCTGCACTGAAGTCGTGAGTGCATGTAGACAACTGGATACAGTGATTTGTTAGAAAGAAAGATCAAATTTGGGGTGTTATCCAGATGGATCTTTTGTTATTGGCTGGCCCGGGTAGTTCCCAAAGCGTTCCACGGGTTTGACCATAAGGATAGCCCATCGGGAATGTCCCGACATCAAAACTGAAAGTGAAATGTATAGCATTTCACTTTCAGTTTCACTTCCCTTTTTGTGGTTGTGTATTAAAGAATTACACATCTCAGCTTATGCAGTTTGAACGATATTGGATATTTATGGAAGCAAATCACTGCCATAATATTTTGAATTTTTAAAGCCATTGAAATGTGTCTATGGAAATGTAACAACCATTGCATTTTTAACATTTCACTATTATACTTTGAATACAAGGCCATCTGAATTAATTCATTTTGAATTCACCTCTTGAAATTCAAACATGGCGTTTCAAGTTGAACCATTGTTGAAAAATGTAAATGTTCACTAATTCAGATACAAGTTGCAGATATTTGAAATACGATATTCAACACTCATATTCAAGTGGTCAAAATACAGACCAGAAAATTCAAGCCATAAAATCTTTTTCGTTTTCGAACTGCAGTAGCAGGGCATTCCAAGGACAGGCCTGAGCAATCGAGACTGACTGCAATCAAATCTACTGCCGGTCTATTAGAGCACAGCCTCATCATTCATGTGATCAAAGAAAACTGCTTGAGAATTAAACCCAATGATGGCCAACAAGGAGAAAGACGGTTGCGGTAAGTTGTCCATTTTACGTATATTTTATCTCGGACCTCAATAAGCACAGGGGTTTTCGGGGGTTAAAAAAAAAAATCATAACACAACATAACAGCTACAATGACAGCAGTTGGTTTGATTACATTCAGTCTCAATTGCTTAGGTCTTTCCTTGGAATCCCCTAGTACATGAGTTTGAATTTTTATGGCTTGAATTTTCTGGTCCGTATTTTGAGTAATGAATATCGTATTTAAAATATCTGCAACTTGAATTTTGTGATTTTTGATTTCTGATTATTTTTTTATTTGAAATCATGTTGTTTTTTTTGTTTTTTTAATTTATAAATGGTACAACTTGAAATGCCACTTTCGAATTTCAAAGAGGTGAATTCAAAACAAATAAATTCAGATGACCTTCTTTTCAGAGTATAATGTTTCAATGTTATGAATTCAATTGTGTATACATTTCAATATACAAAATTTGATAGCTTTTAAAATTCAAAACGTTATGGCAGTGATTTGCTTCCATAGATATTCCACAGATATTCAAGCTCTGAAATAGTGATTTGACGCGGGGAACTAAAGATCACTGGTATGAGTCCAGGTGTGTCTAGCGGTAAATTCCTGCAGAGGAGACGGGGCTTCCAAGCCGTTCGGTAGCAGCACTCCTCTCTAAAGAGCCATTGTTTGACCAATATTTCAATACAATAAGCAAATTATAAAATACCCTGCCCTAAAAGATAGCTTAACTAAATCGCTATTCAACTGGATACGGGCCGTTTCAAAATGGCCGCAATGGATAAAACATAAAAATCTCCGTATATGTATGAGTGTACCCTGCTAGATCTACAACAGTAAAAGGCAGGCCAAAACCCAACCAAGATCTGGTGTCGGGGTAACGCACATGGACTGCACCTTGTTCGCACCCTGGTGTGCAAAAAAACATATACAAAACCAGTACTCATTGAGATTTGGACCGTGTATTCGATTATTATTTTGGGGTATTTCTTGCATACCTAGAAATAAGGCTATGACCAGCATGTGACTGGAAGTCAAGCAGCCTCCTAAGTAAGAACTATCAGATCCCAGGTTCCAGTCTAGATCATCAAATATGCATGTTTCAAGAGGAAAAACAGCCAGCAGTAAAGAGAAAACTATGAGGTTAAGAAATAAAAAAGATGAAAAAGAAAGCTGTAGAAGACAGACCAAAAAATGAATTAGTTCTGAGGCACTTGGTGGTGCTTTGCTTGGATGTGAACCTCCACACAAAAGGAACCCACAGCAGACAAGAAATTAGAAAGTGGTCTGGGTGTGATTGCCTACGGACCATGCAACAGAGTTTTCCTAATAATATGGAGTGGGGCGTTGTCCCACACAAACAACAAAGCTATAAATGGATGAAGACTATTGTTAAAGGTCTAAAAGTAGAGCAAGCCAACAGCAGCTTCCTCAGGGGTTTCCGCAGCAGGCCAGTGGTTGGTGAAGGGTAAGGGAAATTAAACACGTGTCGGGGGAGGCTCTGTTCTCCTCACCATACACCGTATTCCAACCAAGCCCTGAATAAATAACAGTGGTTGCTAACCTAGCCTGGAGGGAAGAAGTGATGAAAAGAGTGCTTCTCTTATACTGTGTCGCTTTTAACGCCTGAACCTTTAATTGAGCGTTAAGGGTTTTGTGAAAATGCTCTATGGAAATAAACATAATATTTGTATTATCTGTATTATTAATCTTAATGATTTCTTGGGCCACTCACTCAGCATGACACCTACGGTTGTCTGCATCGCTATCCTAAGATGCTTACTTACTGCACTGTTATTATTAGCATTCATTTATTTTATAGAATATTCTATCCAGCCACACTGCAGTAGATGTGTTCCTCCAGCAGCTTGTGACAGCCAATCGTACTGAAAGAGCCATTGCTTCTAGTCTTGCATACTACCTTGTTGACCGGCTACGACTGAACTTCAGACTTGAATCATCTTTAATTACTCATGGGCTTCCAAGAATATAATTTCCAAATCAAAGCCATGAACAAGCATCTTAAAAGGAGGTCACTTCCTGGATAGTTAAAGAGGTGTGCAAATGCTTGCTGTGGATGTGTACTGGTACCTTGGTGAGGGCGGCCACTCTCTGGGCCAGTTCAGCCTCCACCTCGGGCAGAGTCTCGGCCTTGCGGATGGTCTGCTGGAGCTTCTGCTCGGCTAGCTCCAGCTTCTCCTGGACATGCCGGTTCCTCTCCTCCATCTGCACCAAAAACAGAACAGAGCATTTCTAGTCTGAGACACAGTACACGGAATTCCGCTCCTTTCGGTGCATTTAAGTGTTTTGTGAAACAATGAAAGTAACCGACTGACTGGTCCTGCGTTGATGAGAACAGCAGTCATACGGAACAGAGTGATGCCAAGAAAGACAGCTGCTGACGCTACACTTTTCACCAAACTGTAATAAATATTTCATACACCCACACAAAGGGTAGAATACATCCTGCAAATTACAGCCGTATCATCTCACACGTCCCGGTTTATACAAGATAAATAATAGCAATAGTTTCTTGATGCTGGTTGTTTGCTTTTCATTTCACATAGGGATGTGTGTGTCTACGTCGAAGAGATGGAGGGACAGAGAGAAATAGAGGCAGAGAGAGAGGGATAAAAAAAAGCAAGTGAAAGTGTCTCTTTTGTGTCTATGAATAAGTGTTCCAACACCACAGCAACACCAACTTCACCACAAGTGATATTGTGCCAGAAACATCCATCACTTAAAACATTATTATTCAACCCAGTACCCAAATAGGGGAATGTATTTTTTGAGCTTAAACATGGTTTCTGTTATCAAAATGATAACCTGCAATAGACACGTTTTCTACTCTCCAGACAATAGCATAACTGTGCGTTGCGCCAATAGAGCAAACCCTGGACCAGGGATACCAGGGAAGCCATGACCAAACCACCAACACAGCTGCCAAACATTTACAGAGGACAGATAGAAAATCAAGAAAATCAAGAAAAGAGAAAGAGAAAGAGGAGAGAGCGAGAGTGAGCGAGAGAGAGAGAGGCAGCGATAGACAAGAGGGTGAGTGGGGGGTGGACGTGTAGAAAAGGGGGAGGAAGAGGAAGCATTAACAATGATTCAAAAGAAAAGAAAGAACACCCACACAAGACATCACCATCTCACTGAACAAATGTAAAGAAAATGGCAAATCGCCCTGTGGCTTCCCATTCAATTCCTGCTACACTGCTCAATGCGTGAACACAGTGGGAATTCATAAGTGGGGAGGGGGGGTTGGAAGCTGCCAAGGAGCCTGTGGGTTGATTCCCGTTTGGCGAAGTAGGCAGAAATAAATATGAACACAGACACCCATGAGCGCCACACAGAGCCCAGGCAACCCATAACATACTCACGCCAAGCAGATCACAGATACACGATAGTGTGTGTTTAAGTATAAATATATATGTGCATGTGGGTGAGTGGGATGCGTTACCTGTCTGAAGAGGGAATCCTTGTTGGCCACCTCATTCTCCAGCTTGTCGTTAAGGTCGTGCACAGACGTGGCCTCTCTCTGGGCTGCCAGGTAACGCTTCTCCAACGTGGTGATCCTCTCTTCCATGTCCTCCTTCTGGGCCATCGACTACACATGCACACACAAACAATCAGAAAGGTTTGCTTCGGTCAGGATGTCGCATCTCTAACTTCCGTTTTCACCCACTTGGTTGCCTTGCGTCCATACAGTAGTTTACCATTCACCAGTTAGTTTAGAGAGTGATGATTGTCCGAACTTGGTCAAACTGGCTGCCATAGTTATTTACCTCACAGGCATAGCCTAAATGAGTTAGTCATTTCTGTTTAGGTTTAGTGTACTCTAGTGATCTAAGTGATCTAATATTTGTTTACTGTTTGTACTATAACACTTCTTTACTTGGACCTTACTCTATTCAGAATAGAGAAAGCTAAATATGAGTACACATTTTTGTATTAATCCTTTGAAATGATACGACATGTATGTGGCCCAATGTCAGATAAACGTTATAGACAACATGTATGTGGCCCATGTCAGACCTATGTCCAAACTGGTAGTCTCTACATGCATGAGGGCCCCCCATTACCTCTCTCAGGTCTCTCTGCAGCCGTGTGTTCATGTCCTCAGACTTGATGAGGTCCTTCCGGGCCGTGTCCAGGTCCTCCTCCAGCTCGCTGATGCGCGACGACATGGCAGCCATGCGCTCCTTCATCTGGCCCAGGTCAGAGGTCTGGCGCTCCACCACCTCCTGGAGCTCCACCACTCGTCCAGCACCAGAGCCACAGTCGTCTTCGTGACCCAGTGAGCCATCCGAAGACCGCTGCGTGGGGAAGGCGGGATTAAGTCAATGCAGACATAATTACCAACGCTTAAAGGGTACGCCGTTGGGCGAAGGATTATGGGACAGTTCACGTGCAGGAGGGGGGTGGACTTTAGGCGCCTACAAAAGGGTGGGATGCAAATTAACGCGCTGTGCTTTTAGACATGTGATTGGACAATCAACAGTCAGCGAGTACTGACGGACTTGTGTTGGATTTAATTTCCTGGTTTTAAGCACTTCCCTCAACAACGTTGTCAACTCCCACAAGCAGCAACTAGAGAAGGCGAGGGCCAATGCCACTTGTGTGACATAGCATATGGTGGGGCCGGCCCGTGAGAGTTCTAGGAAGGAGGAGGCCGGTGTTATCCCCACGGTTACGATTACTGTTACATGGTCAACTTTGTGATGCTGTATTTTAAGCTAGTGTACCTTGTTGAGCGATATAATGAGCGATGTTGTATATGAAATGAGAAATGTCTGAGAAGCTTTACCCTCTTGAGCGCTAATTGCCCTGTTCCTTACTCTATTTATAGTTCTGCACAAAGCTAGTAGTTAAACATAACATATGTTTTTTCTATATATTTGTTCCAAGTGATTCAACGAGTAGCTGTATTTTAGAACTAAAAAACAAAACAAAAATCACCTAATCCCAGTGATAATATAGAATAAATTAAAAAAAACAAGTTTTGTCATCACTCAGAGAGAGCTGAGGATTAACTTTTATTTGACAAGGAGCATTTTTAAGCAGAGTTTTGTTCATTTTAGTTTGTGTATCGTGTATTAATTCCTTATAGATTACATAGAGTTGATATTTTATATACAACAAACAGCCCTGCTGGTACAGTTGTGTATGCTCTCCTCTGTTGAGAGGGGACTTTGGGGATGTCTGGGAGCCCTAGCAGACGGCTGGGCCGGCTTTGGAGGACCAATCAACAGGGTTGTCTAGTCTTTAAATCCATAACTTACAAGCAGATGACAAATTATCTTTCATTCATCAGCCTATTCTTAGCCATGTATTAGCCTAGTGATAAAGCTAATGAGTTATTATCTATAAGCTGCTGTTAGTGGAGGAATGCGGACCATTAATCTCATCAAATAGGCTTGGGCGTTTTTTATACCTTCCTGACATTTCACCGGGGTATACGGTATATGATGGTATTTGCGTAAAAAAAAAAAAAAAAGCTGAGCTGCTGGTGAAGTTATTGTAGCATATATAACATTGTCTAGCCTGTGATGATGTGTGTCTAATATGCAATTTGCCAACTTTTCAAGTCTTGCTCGGTTTCAATACTTATGGCCAATATAATAATGAATAGATAGAACATAAACGCCATTCTTCCATAGTTTCGGTCCAAATCTCAATGAGTACTTGATCACTAGTTGTTTTTTTTAAGTTTGCGATAGTTTACATTAATGTACACATATGGAAAGTAAGTTTAACCTGTATTATATAGAGTCTATGTGCGCTACACCCACACCAGAGCTCCACTACCCACGCAGTTTTTTACCTGCTTTTTACAGGTTTATTTACTCGACCTAGCGGGATACACTTCTAAACAGAATATTTTAATTCATCGTTTCAATTCATTTAGAATTGTGAGACGTATCCGGGTTAATGCTGTTTTAGTTTGGCTATTCTTTAGGGCAGGGCACTTCGTAATTCGCTTCTTGGTTTGACCAAACGATCTAGGGAGTGCTGCTGCTGCCCGATTGTCTCCTGGGCCGATATACATCGCTAGACACACGGGACTCACCCCGGTGATTGCGTGTATAGTTCCCCGCATCAGACGGCTGTAATTCGGAGCGTAATATGGGTTGAATATCTTTCTAACTTAAAGAAATATATACTTTCACATTACATAAACTGCTATTGAGATGTGTGATTGTTTTAAAACACCACCACAGCAGCAGTGTGCTGCTATAAATGTCCCTTAAAGTTTTGATGTGGGGACGTTCCGGGCGTTCCGACCTCCGCCTACCCGGGCCAGCCACTAATCGTTGGCGAACAAACCCATTTCAGTCTTAACGACAATGCAACAGCAAAGACTTTATTTTGGACTATTTAATTATATATCCTGCTTCAAAACGTGTCCAAAATACATAAACATAATAAAATAATATTTCAAATGAGTTTAATAGAAATGGTATTACTGGTATATAGTTATATTGTGATACCGCCCAAGCCTATTATCAAATTAGATTGTGAAAGTCAGGCATAAGGAACAAAAGACCGGAAAAAAAAACTAGGGATGCACCGATATCGATACCAGTACTCAGACCCGATACTGTGCTCATGTACTCGCAAAACTTCTTCGCTACAAACACCCGATACCACTTTACGCAACGTGACGTAACGTGAAAGAGCCAACGGTGAACCCAAAAAATTTTCTTTTTTTTTTAAACGTGGTAATTTGTTCGTCAACATAGTAATCTATGCCATTTTATCACTGTTACTGAAATAAGTCCCCAATTTAGAGAAAGAAGGGGCACCGGCAGCACAGTGGACGTTTGTGTGGACGTGTGGAGCTCTGTCCGGGCAGCGGTTGACTGCGGCGTCCGAGGGAAAGTTGAGCTTTTCGGAAACTTATTGTATACCGCTACTGTGTGTGTGGATGGTGAAGCTCCGTCTGAGCAGCAATTTATTTAATACCCGTGTCCGTGGGTTAGGCTTCCCGGACACATATAGTATAACGTACAATGTACCACACATTATATAGTATAATGTGTGGATGGCGAAGCTCTGTCTGAGCAGTGATTTATTTAATACCCGTGTCCGTGGGTTAGGCTTCCCGGACACCTATAGTATAACGTACAATGTACCACACATTATATAGTATAATGTGTGGATGGCGAAGCTCTGTCTGAGCAGTGATTT
>JAOPJO010000025.1:22339319-22350628 GCA_027123675.1 Molva macrophthalma | reverse complement strand
AAAACCCATTTCAGCCGCTTGTATACGCGATCTCATTCTTTCGGTCATCACCCATCCTTCATGACCATAGGTGAGGGAGGTTTGGAGTTACTATTTCTTCTTAGACATAGATGCTTAGATGCTTTTCTAAGCCACATCGTTCTAAGATAGATCAAATATTTAAGGTGCTAAATATATAAATATTAAAGATGCGATTTAAGAGTTATATTTTGAGTGAAATTTGTCAGGAATGTCATCGCTATCCGACTGCTATTAATGAGTAAAAGTGTCTGTGAGAACATCTGCGACGGCCTCTGTATGTGACCATTTTATTTGAGACGACTCCTGGCTGATTTCTGACCAATCAGGGCATCTCCTTTCATAATTGGTGCGGGGTATAGCCTGTCAATAACAGGTGCCTGAATTCAACACTTCTCATTGGTGGGCGAAACGTAGGGTGGGAGGGAGGGAGGGAGGGAGGAGGAGATCATGGACATCTAAGTATGTATTCCCTTAGGATTAGCCACCCACAGCCAGTCCATATTTGCTTGAGTCTGGAAAGTCTGCTGCTCTCAGTGTTTGTTGAGGGGCATCGACAGTCAACCTTATTTTGTAGCCAATCGGATAAGCTGCAGCCAGATATGGCCGATTCGGCGATCCAAATGAAATATATTGGTGTCGTATTTCCAAAGTACAGACCATTAGCGAACGTTACCACTACCATTTTCATTTAAATAAAAATTGCTTGCATTTTAATAGAACTAATGCCAAAGCATCATAAATTTGATTACATAAATGAACAAATCTCCAATTGCCACGCCCACCGTTGTGCAAGCTGGCAAAAACTGTGGTTTTGAGTTGGAGTTTGAGGCGGTGGGGAGATATAGACTGGCATCGCGAGGATACTTTAGCACAAAACTTTTTCCAACTCCCCTTCATATGTAACGTTTTTCTGTAAGAACTGGCAGCTGGTACGATTCGGTGTTAATCTTTGCATGCACTGTTACCATGCCAAAGGTGTAGGACAGTGCAATGAAGCTAGCACGGGCAACACATAAAATAGATGGCTTGTGGGATAGCCAAACATTTTTTTCTTCACCTAAGTGAAGAGAAAGAAACAGGTTATATGTGATTCCCTCTGCTGCTGCTTGTGAGCTTCTACTCAAAGACTTGTCAAACAAGACATACATTCATCACTTTGAAATTGTTTTTAAAATGTCTGGAGCCGGCCAGAGAGAGAGATTTCTGTGATGTACGCTTTTGTTTTTTGTTTTTGAGGTGACAGTTTGCAAATGACATCAATGGGGAATATTTCCACAGTGAGGACGTTGGATTCCAATTCTAACACAATGCAATTCAGTTTATAATTTCTAAAGACACACAGCAACAAACAACACTTTACCTAACCTCTAGTAGGAAATAAACACAGGAGTAGCTCAGTTTGACTGCTTAGATGAAACAGTGATAACCTGACAATGATCGTGTTTCCTGATATCATCCATACTGTTATCTCAGCCTGTCCAGGATTATTACTCTTTTCAAGTTGAATGAGATAAGGGGCCTGGGGGAGAGGGTCACTCCTGCCTTGTTCAAAGCCCATCCAGCTTCACAGGAACTGCTTTATCTCCCTGGTTATCCAGGCTGATAGGTGATACTGAGCAACTACAGTGGGCCGGGGGGAAGTGCCTCTCCACCGCCTCGCAAACTTGGCCTCTGTCTCTCTTCCTGCTGTCTGCAGCACAAGACGTCCATCAGTGGAGCTCAAGCATCACACACACACACAGCCCAATCCAGAGCTCATCAAATGAGTCTGCTGCTCTCCAACTAGCTGGATAAGATGTGTTTGTAAGGCGTGCCTGAATGCTAGGAGAAAAAATCACCCCCTGGGCTCGTAAGCCTTGTGATTTCTTCTCCATGTGCGTGCCAGGAAACCTTTTCTAGACCCAGTTCAGCTTTCTATAACCCAGCATCTATCATGCATATTCCTTATTTGTTTCAAGACCTATAAAGCATGTTGACTGCTGAGTAATTACTAGGTACATCGCAAGACCATGCGGGAACCAGAACAGGAGCGCAATAATACAAATCACTTTAATGGTCCCACATTTAGCTCGCTATGCAAAACATCTCTCAGGTCAAACTCCAATGTATCCATAAAGCGCTCTCCCTTTATTGTAAACAATGCAGTCTTAGGATCTCATGATTTGAACCAATGTCAGGAGATTTGAAGACCGATGATGTGAATTATTAGTGAAGCCTATCAATTGGGTGTAATCGAGCACTTTGGGAGTATCCATGTACTTAAGGTCTATGCTATGGAAAAACCTGTATGCAAATGATTTGTGATTTATTAAGGTAATAAAATAAAAAATAAAAAACTTAATCATCAACACAGATTAATATAATGGTTGAATTAGTTGTTCCAAGCCATAAACAGTTTTGATCCGCTATGGGGAATCAAATAAAATGGTGATTACCCTTTTGCAAGCTCTGGTGTTCAGACCACTGCAGACTGGGAGCATATCAGTGAATGCACCCTGGTATCAATCTGTCAGGGATGTCCCTCTCCTAATGTGAGAACTTATTAGCCATGCAGAACACATTGCTATTGACAAAGTGGTAAATCTCAATATACAAGCACCATCTACATGGTTTGAATGCATTCAATGCTGCGGATTGTGGCTCCTTGAAGTTAAAACGACTTGCCTTATATTTTGTACAGTACAGCCACCTCTCATGGCCTGGTGTTAATCTGCCATGAACAAGCCTGCATCATGCCAACAGCCCCAGTGTAGGGGAGTCAGGCGTCCCCTCTCCTTCTCTCTATGGTCAGGGTCCTGACTCCGGCCTACTCACACCCATAAACAAAAAATAGATAATGTATATTTTTTAAATGAATTAATAATATATACAATTTGGTTACATCCCAAGGTCATAAATAACCCCCAAATTATATAATGACGCATTCAAATCAAGTATGGTTGTGTTGATTTTTAGGTCATATTTTCCAAACTCACACTGCATTTTGATTCAGGTCCTGTATATATTTATCATCAAGGACACATTGCTTGCATTTGAGTGTATCTTTCTCTTTTTAGGAGAGCATATCTTTTCTGGTTTAACAATATCAAATATTCCTTTCCCCCTAGGTCAGTTGTAAACCAAGCTAAATGTGGGTTGCTTTTATTGCTGTGTATGCATAACAATGTGTTGTTATATATACCCAGAAGGGGCAAAGGAAAGACATATACAATCTTGAATTGACTCCATCTCTATCTCAAATTTTTTTTTGTTTTTCTGGAATACAGCCTATACATTTAAGTATTTACATTTACTTTAAAATGCTTTATCCTCTGGAATGACTTATATTCAGACTTTGGCGGAAAATGTAATTTCATAGAATGAAAGTGAAAGTTATGGCATACTGTTTGCAGGGTTGTGATGCGTACAGGGAGGGAAGCTTGCAGCTCTCACTACCAGTTAGATCCAGGACCTTGTTTCTTTGAACAGTTCAGGGAGTTTGGCCACGGCCTCTTTATTAATTAAACAGGGAATCTTTAAAAAAATAATGTTTGGTTCACTTTTGTATATATTCCATGAAAAGTGTATTGGTTTGGCTTACACCAAATTTGGGGTAAAAACCAATTCAACTCTGTGTGTCTCAAAGAGAGACACACAGAGAGCAAGTGACAGAGACAGAGAGAAAGAGAGATAGAGAGAGAGACAGAGAGAGAGAGAGAGAGAGAGAGAGAGAGAGAGAGAGCGAGAGAGAGAGAGAGAGAGAGAGAGAGAGAGAGAGAGAGAGCGAGAGAGAGAGAGAGAGAGAGAGAGAGAGAGAGAGAAGTCTGTTTTCCATAAAGTTCTACTCGCTTCTGAGACTGCTCAACTTCAATTGTCTAGATGATGGTATGTCATATCCAAATATAACATCAGGAATAATCTGAGAAACAAAGAAACCATTCATGCATAAGTATTAGGTCTACTACACCTTTATGTTGACTTAATTTGTTATTAAATCAATAAAAGATCTGCAGGAAAGAGCAAAAGCGATATGTTTATGAATTAAACATGTGACAGACCAACCCTTTGCCATGCAAACGTAACCAACAGTGATTTATCAGCATTTCCCACCATAGGCAGGTGGTGATAAAGCTGTTGACTTTGTTCTGGTGGCTTTGGTGGTCTGAGGGTCCCGGTTCTGATGTCTGCCTAGCGCTCCAGCCAGCTCTAACTCAGGCTTGTAATGCAGTTTGTAATGAGAAATCAAAACAGGGATCGGCATCCAGGCATGACAGGAATGTGTTGCTATTGGACGGGGCTCCCAGCGCAGGAAAAGAAGAAAAGAGAAAGAATGAGAATTCATTTGAGGGAGAGGTTTGTCCAGAAGGTGAACTGGTCCAAGACAGAAGACGTGTGTTATCGTCCATTGGCTGCCACACAACCAGCCTTGGTCCTCCCTCTCCTCGCCTGTGGATGGTGTCATGGATAACCCCCCCCCACCCCCAGGAGAAATGGATGGGAAAACTGACACCAGGGGATATGTGTGGATAATGGGTGTAAGCAAAAAGAGGGGGAAGCCAAGGACAGATATAAAAATATGGGGTAGAAACAAAGCAAGCAATGCATGGAGGGAGGGAGAAAGACAGGAAGAGTAGGTAAAGACTAAAGAGACCGAACACAAGGGGAGAGAGAGCGAGAGAGAGAGAAAAGAGAGAAAATTGGACCCCTGTATTGAAAATGAGTGAGACAGGGATCTGAGTCTACTGAGGTTGCCTTGGTTTATGATCCATGGAGGTCAGAAAGTGCAGTGGATAGTTTATTTTGCTGTGCCATGTGTCTCAGACGCTCCGAAAGGAATCCTCATTGTGCATCGACTAATTACAGTGTAAAGCAGTGCATTCAGCTCTGCAGGCCCTCCACTCTGGTATTTACCCTTTCTTCCAAACAATCTTGACATCATTTACGCATTGATTTTGTCCATAACAAACCTACATTCTAGGTGTATATTTCTTTTAAAACTGGCATGCAACACACGTTGAAATGTATCCTATATTTTATGAGAAAGTGAATACGTCTCAGTTTTAAAGACAGCACAATTGTTTGTAAAACATAAACATAAGATCCTTTTAATGTAAACATGACCATTATACCCTTAAAGAAAGAAACAGAGAATTTTGTAAATTATAAAACAATGTCAACCATGCCTTGTAACAAAATGGAACACTTTTGCAAGGCAGCTCAATGACCCTATAATCTCACTTTAAAAAAAGAGACAAAAATGAACCTTTGCTTCAACTTCAATACCACATGCATTTCACTTGAGGAGTGGCCATGCAACGTCAGTCACCTGCATGACCAGAGAGCCTAATCATTACCACACGGACCAAAGGCCTGCAGAAGAATGCTTTTAAGGCCTTCACATAGTCATGGCCTCCCAGATCATTTAAACACGAAAACAGCTACTGCAATGCATGTGCATGTGTGGGTGTGTTTGTTTGTCTCTTTGCATGAAAGATAAACAATTATCATCTCTTTATGTATCTGCATGTAAAAACGGCTCTACTTCTGATCATTCAACAGGATACATTTGCTTATCAGAAGCAGATATAACCCAGGAACTTTAAACAAAAGGCTAAGCAGAGGATGTCATATCTAATAAATTATTGGTTGCATTTAAGAAACAAGAAACATGAGGTAGGTTAGATCAACCGTACAGTACCACCCCCACCAGCCATGATGCTGTCATTGAATGTATCCTTTATTTGTCTGGTTGCTCCACCTCAGCTGCTCTCTTTTCATCTAGAAAGGGTGTGTCGTAATCTTACAGAGGACAGAAACTTCCTTCATCTTTCTGGTCCAATTCAAACATAGGCTGTGTAAGAGCTCCTTGGAGGTTATGAACTGTTGATAGTTAATAAGTCAAAAGACCCCTTTAAAGAAGATGGTACATTCCATGAGTCCCAGTCCAAAGAGCCAGGAAGTAAATATCCAACAGTGGAAGTGGACTGGATCTCTCAATTAAATCTCTCATTTGGAGTCTCTAGAGCTTATCCCCTAAGGTTTCCTGATTTCTAGAGACATGGAGGAAAAATAACCCCATTAGCCAGCCATTTACCCTTAAAGTACACAGTCTTCCTCTTGTGGAGACGATGGGGTGAGCCGGGGAGGTGCAGGCATCTGACCTCTGTGATTACACCTCTTATTATTGAACCTGTCATCTATTTTCTTTGGCGCTTTGGATGTTTGCCATTGTACCGACACACAGTGGGCTGTCCGGGCTGACCCTGTTGTCTTCTGCATTTCCCAGCATGACAGTGATAAAGGGAAGTCTATGTCTGTGATCCCCAGCCCCTGATGAGGAGGGTTCTCAGTTTCAGCTCCAGGTCCTGGACCTTATTTCCCTCCTTGCCCTCTCTTTTAAACTGGAGCCCATGCACTGGCCTAGCACCATGCTGCCAGTGCATGGGCATCCTTTTTTCTGTGAGTGCAAATTGCAAGATTGTGTGCACAGTATCAGCCATAACCATGGGTAACCTATGGAAAGTAGTTTGATGGTCCAACTGCTCCAATGTTATTATTGAGCCGATGACCCTTCAGTGTGTATCAGAGAATCTGTATCTGAGAAAGCCATGGTCTTAAAGATGACAATGTGAGAAGACTGCTCTGAGGACTGATGAAACGGACTCTAGATGGAAGTACTGTATAAATACAGCTACTCTACTTTATTTAAACATCAAAGTACTGCACTTCAACTCAGTGTAATTAAATGTATGGGGTCTTTAACTTATCATCATGTAATTTACAGATGATCAAAACCTATCTTTATTTACTTAGGTACTGTTGTGTCCTGCTGGGTTGTAATATCTATTTCCAAAAAGAATGAACCATATTTGATCACTAGAGGCAGGCTAAGGGGGGTTTAATGACCTGATCCACAGGCCTCTGGCTTCTTTCAGCATCTCTCATCTGCTTCAGAAACCAGGGGTTCGCCTGCCAAACCTTTTGGCAGCATGTCGATGAAAAAGATAAGAAAATCGACTCTAATGAAATCCAGAGGACTCGGTCTGTCTGGATGTGGACTTGCGAGTGCCTCTCTCTCTTTTCTCTCCTTTCTGAAGGGGTGTTCTTTATGAGGCTTGAATCCGAAAAGGGACTATGGAAGTCGGCTGCTAATTCATACCAGAGCTCCTGCACCAGGCCTTTATGGAGGGTTGATACTTTTTGAAGTTCTGCAAGTGTATGCAGCACCATTGGCCTGCTGGGCCCTGTCGTCATGACAACCCTAATAACCTTGCTTTACTGCCGAGTTTATATATTTTTTTAACACAGGAAAGGAGCCATTATGTTCTGTAGGCATCTGCATTTCTCTGGGGCAAGAGTTAAAAGTCACAGAAAGGTACCCAAATAACATAAGATATGAATAAAAACTGGAAGGCTTGCAGAAACAAATCTACCACACAATGTTATGTTTCCCTTGTTATGGGATACAACAGCAGCATCCAACCAGTGAGCTATGCCTCTCAGCTTTTCACTTCTGTTTAGATCTAGTCCATGGGGCCTCAATGGTATGCCACTAAAGAAAGCCCATATGCTAGCTACGCTAATACTATCATATTTTCTTGTTCTTGTATTGTTTTTTAAAGAAAAGCTGCTGCTTTGATCCAAATGTTATATGAAAATTTTAATTATGAACAATCAATCAATTTGGACTCTTCTTTTGAACAAAAAAGAACATCATAAAAATATGCCATCATTTTGTCTAGATACCTTTTATTGACCATCATAAGCCTTATTCCAATAGTACAGCAAGGTCAGTGAAAGATATTCAAAGGATAAGGTGAAGGTGTTTTTACCCAGGGAGAGCAGACTCCTTAGGAATCCAACTGGTTTTAATTGTTGTTTCGTACAGAAATCCTTTCACAGGAACAAAGCTGGTGATATGACCATGAATGTCTTAATATGCAACAGAATCCGGAAAGTGGAAAACAATCTTTCTTGTAGAAATGCTAATGCAATAAAAGCATAACTGAGCTCAGACTTTTCCTGTCAATCCCATAAGGTCTGTGTTGGTGTCAGTTTAGAGGTCTGTTAGAGGTCAAGAGGCTGGGAGTCAAGGCAGGAGACAGAGGTTAACCAAACACATTCCACTGGTACAATACAAATGTGTGGATGTATCCTAATCTTAACCTTCATTTTATTTGACTTAGTTTCATGGCTTCATGCTGTATGCTTTACGTCCACTAACCCTGAACTGCAGTGTGAGCAGGAGCCATGCCTGGTGATGCTAGTGCCATGTTAGGAGAAGTAGAAGAACTTAAAAAAGGGCATGCATACGTAATGTTATACATATATAGTTAAATACATATACATATATATTAAATACATATACATAATAACTATATAGGCCTATGTATATAAAATAAGTCAACAAATAGCATTAACTGTATCAGCTTGTTACTGAGGTTTCTAGGTTGTTAGTCAATGAACAATGCAATATATTATCCAAACATATAAAACACACCAAACAAACAATTCAATAATGTATCACTATTGTTTTGATCTGGTTTGTTGGTGTTGTTGTTGTTGTTGTTGTTGTTGTTGTTGTTGTTGTTGTTGTTGTTGATGCTGCTGTTGTTGGCCTCCAGTGACTCGTTATTGTTACCTAGGAAGGTTGCGGTACGGGATGAGTCATCATCGCCCTGCTGGGAAGTGATGGAATAGAGTATGAGTCATCTTGATACAAGAATAAAGCACATGTCATACTCCAGCTAAACTAAGATCAAACTGATGTCCATGTATTAGGTGCTGAACATGGATAACCACAAATATCCACCTGTTCACCATCCAAACTAATGCCAGTATTTCCACACATTAATAAACTAATCCAGTCCTCCTACATCCAACTGAGAAACATTGCTGAAGTTAGCTTGGCCCTATCTCACTGAATCTTGGAATTATTAATTAGCACTTTCATTTTTTTTCCAGACTATAGACTAATGCAATTCCCTGCAATCGGGCCATCATGGCCCAATTACAGCTGGTCTGCACCACTTCTTACCAGACCTAGATTCAGGGTCCACATTACTCCAATACTGATGTCCCTGCATTGGTTACCAGTCAAGCCAAGGGTCGTTTGTAAAATACCTTTTATATCTTTTAAAGCTCTTGAGGTCGCTTAAATCCTGGGAGCAGGGTTCCCTGTCTGTCCCCGGTCTGAAGACTTAACTAACAAGTTAGGACAGGAGAGTCTGTTGAACATCTTTTTTTAACACAATAAACATATTATATTTGGTCTCTCTGCTTATGCCTGGTTTTAACAGGTTTTAATTATATCATTTTTGCAATGTTTCATTATTTCATATTGTATTCTGTTGTTACGTGTTTAAAATGGTGCTATATAAATAAAGATGATGATTATTATTTTGAGTAAAGGCTAGCAATCTTGCTTATCACCCAGTTTCTGCTGTGAGAGTAGCGCTGTTCATGTCTGACAAATTTAAACAAATAACTTACTGTCCAAGGCTAATTTGTTGGTGAAAAGCAAACTTTTTGATTTTTGATTTGTCTATTATTAACTTTATATGGGTTTAGGCAATAAAAGTTCTGTCCTGATTTTAGCCTCATGATTATTCCTTTTGGGCATATATGTATTTTTTAGATTTAATTAATTGTACCACAATTACGCAGGCATCTGAGCCAGTGTCTATCTCGTACAATAATTGATTTATCCAATGCTACACATACTTACAGTATATACAAGTATTATAGACAAAACCCTATTCAGAACCGTAGACCGAACACTGGACAGATCTGGTGTTCCCGCCCCACTTCACCCTCTTTGGGACCACATGAAGTGAATAGAAAATAAAGTGGTTCTTATTGGAATAATGAGGTCATTGTAATGCTAAGTAACAACACATTGGTTATCAGCCTGACAGGGCTGTCACAGTGTCCAGTATTGTCAGGGATCATAGGCCACCAGGTTAATGAAGGCAGGGGGAGGGGGGAATCGGACAGCCCTGAGGACAGGATCAGGTCGTTAGAGCTCTATTACCCCTTGGCACCATGACAACTAACTGCTTTTTTCCACTCATTGATAATGAGACAATTTTTGCTCTGATGTATTAATTGAGGTCACTTCCAGGAGGACTTCATCATTATAATTTCACATGTTGATTGGCATTTGATACATTCAATCAGTCTTGGGGAGTATAATGTTAGAAGCACCATGGTTTTTCAAATGAGTAAGAACTTTTGAAGTTGATCAAAGTGTAAACAGGAACGTTGAGAATCATCATGTTAACCTGCAACTGCCTTCCACCTCACCTTGTGTTTCTACTTCCTGCAAGAGTTCCTCTATTTATAAACCAACAGAGAACACATCAGCCATATACACAAAGTGCATAACTCATGGCCTTTTTTTCATGTGTGTATAAATGGAACCTCCTGGTCCCTGAACAGATGCTGAGCCTAAATCATAACGTCATTATGAATGACCAATATGCCTTCAACTGCTGTGATAAAACACAAACCTGCTACGGCTTCAGGATTTGAGTTGAAATTAGTTGATTATGGTACTTCAACATCGCTCCACAGGCTTTTGAGCAGACTCAAATAAACATGTGCAAAGTCTTCCTTGTTTGCAAACACTGTTGTATATTCTGATGCAAATAACTCCTAAAAAGTGCCTGCAACAATCACCAACACCCAACTTTAGAATGTTTTAGCGTTTGTATTATAGTTTATCTTACAGTTATCCTACAGTTACTCTAACAGATTACACTCAAATTATAGCAAATCTTACAACACCTTTAACTGATTCCCTGAAAAGAGAAGCAAGGGGTTAGTTGTGTGAAAGGCTGGGAAATGTATTATTGTTTGTATCTTTAATTATTTTAATGAACCGCAATTATCTTATAATTTTAATAAAGCCTCACATTACAAAGGTTTTCAGGTGAAAGGAGAGAGTATTAGGGAATTATATTTTCTTGTGAGAAAGTAAGATAAGTTAAATTTAGTGTCTTGTTTTGGTGTAAGGTATTATAGTCAAAATTAAAGATATTGTTTACATTGCTAATATATGAATACTAATACTATGTAGATAATTCACAACATACATTTATAACTATATAATATATATAACTAATATTTTGTGTGATAAAACTGTAGTTTTTCAACTCAATCAGAGCATTTAAAATGATGCTGATTATCAAAGATCTATGTTGTTGTTATAAAGGGTTACGATGGGATGAAGGTTTAAATAAATACCTGAAATTAAGAGGAACATACCACATATAATATCAGAATAATAACAACAATAATAATAATCA
>JAOPJO010000025.1:22311396-22323509 GCA_027123675.1 Molva macrophthalma | reverse complement strand
AGTTCTGAAGGCAAAAGGGGGTCCAACCCGGTACTAGCAAGGTGTACCTAATAAAGTGGCCGGTGAGTGTATATTGTGGATAAAAGTGGGACATATTGGACAAAACTCCACAAACAAATTTAAGCAACTAACAAAGTGCTATGCAAGCCTGAAATGGATACATTTTTGCAAGTGCAAAATAGGTATTTGTGAATCGTGAAATATGTATGTGGATATAATTTTACAAAGCACAAGTAAAACATATTTGTCAATCAGGGTAAACTTAATGTGACTTGTCTTCTGGGGGTAACAAATTCTAAAGGTCTAATTATAAAATGTCCATATTTGAATTGGATTTTAGTGTTTTGTTCAACTGAATTCCCTCTGATTACAACTATGGAAAAGGATATCAGATAAAGATATTGGCCTTCAATTCATGAACTATAAAGCATACAGCTAGATGCATTCTTCTAAATGGCTTTACAAAGGAAAACTTTTACACTCACCACTATCAAAATGAAAACAGTTGGTTCAAAGAAAGATAATTGCTCAGTCCCACCTGATCCCAGCCCTTGTCAGAACCGACTAGCCGAGCAGCACCCATGAGCACCCATGGGTGAAAGATAATCTATATCGGCGTATGGCCTCGCTGACTGAACTTTAATTGAAGTTAATGTGGGGCCAGAAAAGTCCTTTGATTGATGAGGGCAACAGAAGACCCCACCTTGAGGTGGCCCCGGGCCCCTTACCTGGAATGCGGTGACAGGAAGGTTAACTTGTCTCTCTAAAACAGGCTTGTGTACAGGAATGCTGAGTAGATGGCCTCAGCCAGGTGGTCAACCCTGTCCTGCACACCCTGTCCTGCTCAGCATGGCTTTAAACAGCTCGGCCTGCACACCCAGCACAGAGAGGACATACATTTTAAACATACATTATAGAGTCGTTATGTGCACAGGATAATGCTATGAGGCTATGAATTTTTGATCTTTATCAGAACTGATATTTATACCGACTTTTTGTAGACCAAAGTATTTATATCTTATAATATAAAAAAGGTTTAAAAATGGCACCATTTACTAAACAAGGCTATTAAACGACATAATCAATTAGCTTGCGGACAAAAAACAAAGAAAAACATTTTGAAACAATCCCACACCCTCTCAGACACCAACAGCGAAGACAACAGACAGTGTTGACCTTGAAGGAGAATGGAGCATGGGGTAGATGAGATGTTGATAATGAAGGAGAGGAGTGACACTCTCTCGGCAGTTGGGCGGTAAAGTTCCCGAGCCTCGTTGATCTTTGTCTCGTTCTCTATGGCCTCCAACACCGTGGTGTTCCAATTGCACAAGATCATGACAGTATTACCTCTTAAAATGCAGTAATGCTTCAAAAAAACCCTCTCATTACACCATGTAGTAATATTCCTAAATTCTCACATGGTTTGGATGCTTATGTAATGGAAATGTGGCACCGGGGGTCAAAAAGTGACAAGTAGCATCTTATGGTAAGGAAGTACCATGCACTCAGCACGGCTCAGACCCGCTGAAAAGGGGACCCCTTCCGGGCATAATGGCCTCACCTTGCAATGAATGTCATTTGCCCAACCAGGGAAATGTTATTAAGGAAATAGCCCTTAGCGGCCGAGAGGCAGTTCACCAGTTGGTGCTCTAAGCTCTTGAGCTCCATCTTCAAGTGGTTCTGCTTTGTTGTCAACTCACGCTGAAGTGCAAAAAACGAACAAAATCTGAATTTGAAGATACCTGGTCAGAGATGTCTCTGATTCCAGAGTCTTGTCAAATCACTCTTTAACTATTCAGATTTTCAAGGATGGCATACATGACGCCTGCTCTATGACACCACTAAGCTGCTGGGTCTCCAGCCGCCAACACCAAGGTTTGGAAGACAAATGCTATAACCTTGCGATTAGTGGTTGTAGCGTTCTTAATGTATTGGGAGTGAGGTTTACACAGACACACACACACACACACACACACACACACACACACACATACACACCACACACACAACAAACAAACCGGATGTCACAGAGGGGCCCCATTTTTACAGCACAGGCTCCTCATGGCCAGGGCCTGGTTCAACTCTATATCTTCACAAGCCAGAATGAATGTACTATTGATAGAACCATTACTCCACCAAATGAAAGTCCCCTCTGATGGATTGGCTTGTAGTCTTCTGTCAGCCATGAAAGGAATAATTAGTATTCATTACTACACACTCTACAACATTCCAATTATTAATGAACTTCAGGTCTGGAGACCTACCACATCCATCACGGTCACCCCAGCAGGTTGTATTAATCACAGGCAAGAAACAAGTGTTGGGGGTCATCTACATGGAATAAACTTATAATCACATTTACCTGATGAATTGTCATAAATTCGGAGTCATTACATTCGGAGACAGGATTTCAGGAGAGAAGCGAAATTAACGCTTAAATGCTCCATGTTTCCTGAAGTTAGCAAATGAGCAAGACTGGTGCCAAAGAGAGACGTGCACTGTGTCAATATATGGTATTTTCATTCTTCTATTTACTCAGTTGTTGAAACCCATTGGAGGAAATTCATCAGTTGTAAATGGTGACACGGGATTCTGCATGCGTAAGATATTGAGGAAACAGTAATGTGGTACAAATTGATTGCTGATAAGGAGCAGGTAATAAGATAATCATAGAGTATTATAATACATAACTCTATGAGTGAGTTATAATGTAATGGCTGAATGAATAATCTAGCTTTACGCAGAATAGTGATTTTGATGATTCTTTCTCCATTATGTAGAGAAAAGTGTTAATAAGTAACATTAAAAATATAAAGAGACTGGCTAGGTATTATTGAAGTGTTGTTAAACATGTTAAAATATTACATTCCCTTTTGCTCTGAGACCTTGTCTTTTAAGTCTGGTTTTGTTAATCCTTAGGCGGATTCTTTTTCCATTTGTCAAATATTCTAGTTTGCATCTAGAACAAGATGGCATGAATGGATTGTGTTTACATTTTCATAATTCACTCAGTAACCATCAGTTCTGATAATTGTTTCAGGGCTTTAATTGTTCATGTCCATTATTTCATGCAAACATTTTTTTATAAATAGGTGAGGACAAATGCATTACAAATCACTTCTACACACAATAAGCCCAACAATAAACCCCCTGGGCCTTAACTACCTTGCAATAATGATGAAGGAGCATAGGGTCTCAGCCCTCTTATGTATTTTACAACCTTTTAGGAGAGAGCTGACCACAACACAGTACTTACACACCCAGTCTTCCTGCTCGCTGTTAAATATGCACCATCACACATGAAGAATATAAGCACACAAATACACTATCTATCAACCAGCCATGAAAAACGCGATCAATACATTGGCTTCTGAGATTCAGAACACACAACTGCAAACGCATCTATAATCCGAAGACAGAGGAGGTGATCATAATGCAGTCAGTCACGTGCTGCCAGGGGCCGCTTTCAATACCCAGAGAGAAGTTCAACCATCTGGCAATTCTGCTGCCATTGTCTCAGGGGTACTGGAGACAAGTTGTGGGTTTATTGACTCGTGTATCAACGGGGGAGAGATAAAAACCTTGAAATGTTTCGCTCCCCCATGAACACAGCCCCCATGCTCAACGGCTTTTTGCTTAATGAATTGTTTACTAAACACTAGATGTAGTACATCTTCTGGACAGTAGGGCTAGGGATTGGATATTTAATATTTCTTCAATAATATTTCTTGACCATACTGACCTTCCTTTTTTTATGGTGTTTTTCCCAGTAGAGGATCAAGGATGGGATCCACCGTCTCTGTCCGATTCTCCATCAGAATGGTTTCACAGCAGGCCAGTGCTCGCTCTATAATGTCCAGATACATGCACAATGAAATGGACTCAGTGTTGCAGTTAGGCCCACCATATCCCACATACCATTCTCCATTTCTATATTTAATTATTTTTACATCCTAGCACCAACATAACATTGATGAATTTGTGATTATTAAACCACTCATATCGCCCCGTTTTGCTCACCCTTCCTGGCTAGCTTCACACTCTGAGCTTGGCGGCGTACTGGCTTCGGATCCATTTGACGCCTCACTGTGAGGGTCGATGAGGAGCGGCCAGCGCTCGCTGACGGTGAGGATGGCGGCTTTCTCGATGGACATTCATCTGGCATCCCCTGGTTGTGCCAAGGGCACGGCCTCGCCTGTGAGCATGAGCAAAAGGTCCGGTTGGGCTGTCAGCGGGATGGAGACCCGGAACAGATGCCATTCGTCATTCATATATATGCTTCATGGGTAGAAGCACCTATACAGCTCTAGTGCACTTATTGGAGACAAGATCGCGGGCAGGTAATGCCAAGGTGATCAACTCACAGCCTAAAGAATAATACAATAAATCTCAGTTGAGTTTAGAACACACTTTGTTATAATGTCTTATGTAACTATTACCTCAAACAAATACATTCAACTAACATTGTGTTCTGATTCCTATAGTTACTCTGAAATCTGTCTGATAGTTGTTAGAAATAAGGACATGCAGCACTTTAATATACTTCTGTAATATTTAGTAGCTACTGCATGCAGTAGCTACTAAATAATACAGAAGTATGCTGTATGCTTTGATGATTCCCAGCTTCAGTCACATTGGATAAAAGCGTAGTCTGCTAAATGACTAAAGAGTAAATCTTTAGAGAGTGAAGAAAGGGGATCCAGATGTAGTATAGTATCACGGGTAGGAGACAAACGCTGTTGCCAGCAGGACGTCCCCAGGAACGCTCTTCTGTTGCCGGCAGGACGTCCCCAGGAAGGCTCTTCTGTTGCCAGCAGGACGTCCCCAGGAACGCTCTTCTGTTGCCAGCAGGACGTCCCCAGGAAGGCTCTTCTGTTGCCAGCAGGACGTCCCCAGGAACGCTCTTCTGTTGCTCCATGTACTCGACCAGTGCTTCATCTCCGACTGTGGGTCGCAAAGAAAAAAAAAAAAGATGTGTTAAGTCGTATGACCATGAGAATCAAACACTAAACAGAGATGAAAGGACAAGCTTAAAAGGTTAGCAACTTATCAAAGCAAACCCACAGTCAAAGGATTTCAAACCAAGGGAATGAAACATTAAGTACATATATAAGTAAGAATGTATTGAGCATCTCCCCTCTCTTTAGTGCACAAACTAAGAACATGTAAGATGGTAAATATATACCACTGCTATTTACCTAAACTGCCTGTGAAAGTTTTGCTCCAGTGTTCTCAGCATCAATTTTGCATTTATCCAGGCCCTCAAAAGCAACTCTGTGACAGCCCCATACAACGATAAATCACGGCGTTTCCTTACAAACAGGCTCGAATATGTGGAATATGTGGCATAATAAATTCTCAGACAGTTAAAAATCACTATAATTTTACTCTAATGTATTATGGATTGCCTGTAATATCACTCAGGCTGCTGGTGAGACATTGTTAATTTCCAACAGCTGTTGAGGCTTTGAGGTAAGTTAATGATTAAATATAGACGCTCTGATTTATTAGTCTAAACACCATTGCTTCCAGGTCAATGCCATGAAGACAAAACATTTATCTTGATATGCTTCAAAAGCAAAAGGTATTCAATGAAAACCACATTTATTTTATGGCATGAAAAAGTCGAACATAAAAAGTGACCACTGAAATGGCAATGATTTATTTTATATTTGAACACATCAAAATTATGAATACTTAGCCACTGGATGCATTTTGAAAATAAAAATACTGAACGTGGATTTCACTGTAATGAAAATACATAACATTGGTTATAAATTAGGATTGCCTGAATGCTGTTTCTATTAAAAGCAGAAATCAAACAGTAAAAAGTGTAAAGAAGAAGGTTATTAAAGAGATCTGAGTGTGTTCACTGCACAATGGACAGACACTCAGATGAAGTGCCAGTTTGCTTCCCAGCTTGAATGGATCGTGTCTCGCCACCTCACTCGGATGCCATTGGGTGCCACTGCCAGCCACACCAGTTGAGCCAGCGCAGGCTGCCCAGTTCAGCCATGCATTGTGTGTGAACCAGCCCTCTCTGAAAGCTTGCCCAAGCTTTTCATATGCTGCTGGGCCCCACTATAGGATCCTCTGTCCCCGAGTGTCACCCTTCAACTCTCCACCGTGAGATAACAACAGATCAACATTACTACTCACTCTCCATCTCACCTTGGTGAAACAGGGCTGTTTGTTTGGAACTCAGCTGTGGCAGGTCAGAAACAGAGAACCCCCCCCCCCTCACCTCCAGCCGGTTGGCCAGCTCTTATGGTCTGGTTAGTGCGAGACAAATCCTCCTGACCACTGACTTTCTCAGCCGTCGCTCTTTTGAACGGAGATGTGAGGTGCTGGAGGCTCGCTTCCAGGTCCTGCATTCAAAACACACACACACACGCGCACGTTATTCAGGGTTATGGGGTCAGTCTCGAAACATTGATTGAGAGTATAATTTGTTCTTCCTTACCTTATTTTGCACAGCAAACATTATTTTGACAGCTGCCTTTTCCAGATCTCAATTGGCTTGTGAGAGGTTCTGTCTTTTAGGGGCAATGTCACAATGCACCTAGACAACAACAAGTATTCGAGTACAATCACAACATACTTGTACACAAAAGTAATAATCATTACTATTCAATCCATATTCAATCAGAACTTTGGACTTTGGAAAATATATATTTTTTCTTGATTAAGATCTTTTCTGATCTTTTAGTATCTAACAATGTTAGAGCCCATCTTCATCAGTAGGCTTGGTCATGACGAGGTGGGCTGAAACGCTGGGTTCCTCAGGTACTGCTGTTTGACCAGGTTCAGACAGGCCTCTGGGATGTGCTCTTTATATAAGACACCAGGGTCTGCAGGAAGTCATCCACCTGAGACAGTAATAGGGTTTAGGGCTATGTATGTATGCGTGTATGTATGTATGTGTGCATGTGTGTGAATGTATGTATGAGTGCAAGTGTGTGCGTATGTGCATGCACATATGTATGTGTGTACGTATGTATGCATGAATGAATGTATGAATGAATAATGTGGGCCTGCGGAGCTCTTGGACACTGTATTAAGGGCAAATTAAATATGCTTGAATATACATGGGTAGATATAGCCATGCTTGCTGTATACATTGATATTTTGATGTAAAAATACGTGCATGTTTGTAAGCTACATTTACATATTGTTTATGTATGTTGTATGTTGGTTTTATTTTCCGTGGCACTATGACAAATACAAATTTTAAACACTGACAAGCACTGCTTCCCAACAGCACCACTTGCTAAAACTAAAATACCTCAGAAACAGAATCCCCCTTTCAACCTCTTCATCACCAGGCCTATTTCTGAGTTTTCCTCTGAAAATAACAGACCCAATGTAAACAGAGTATATCTCCACAACTGCAAGGGCTATAATAAGTAATCTTGGTACCAAAGAAAGATAACACCTGTAACCTTGTTATGCAAGTGAAATAATTTATGTGGATACTACTTGGTTAGAGTGATTAAAGCTAGAACACAGCATGAGTGGAAGATTTAATTTCCACCTGAAATAAATGTTGTTTTAGATTGAATACCACTTCGTGCATTATCAGTTGGTAGCCCTATAGTACTATAGGTCTATAGCACAACATCTGATGAGTATCTGGGTCAATATTTGATGCCAATAAAGTGAAGTAGAGCAAAGATAGAGAGGTTTTTATTAGAGGTAGGTTTAGGCGAAATCTCCAAATAAATCAATAAATCCAATGCAAACCAATGCAAAATTGATAATATAAACTTGATGAGACACAAACAGGTAGGTATCTTAAGAACCCATTGTACAATTCCATTCTATTCAGGGCGAATAGAATGGAATAACACCAATCCAAATAATCGCAATTGCACCATGCGGCCACCAGATGGCGACGAAGAATGCGTGTTCTTATGGTGGTTTTATGCGATCAAGCACAACTTTGATGACAAAAACAACAAAGTGAAGTTTGTTCTTGATTGTTTTCTGCCTCTAGTTCGGCAAGTTTGAGTCAGAGTGATATGGTTTGGATGTTGAAATCAGTGGAGCCTTGGCTTTCATATGATGTAGTTTGTAGATCAAATGACATATATAATACATAACTATATTTGTTACATGCTTCTTATTTTGTTCAGTTGGAATTGTCTTTGGATTAGCTAACAATGGTTACAATAGACTAAAAGTTGAAAATCTAATCTTTCTAGGGTTGTCACATGTTAAGTGCCTTAAAACTTCATAGCATTTCGGGATGAAGAGGTTAACAGAATTCGGCAGATTACTAGCAGGGCTCCAGCACTGCAGACCATGGACTGGACCCCGTCATCATCCAGCATATTCATAGAGCCATCCAGCTATAATGTGGTCATTTGACATGCTGAGCAGGGCTAAGGTCAAGGCCCTGCGAACAAATTAGATTGGCATTCATCAGGTTGATGCAATTGCCATTGTGACAGGTTAACCTTGCCAATGAAGGCCCGCGCTGCCTGCCAGCTCCGATCATTGGGCGTGTGGCCATGTGGAGCGGCACCATCACACCTGCAGGCACGTTGATCACCGCTGCTGGAGGGGAACATCTTCAGCTCGGTCAGATTCGCCTGGAAGCCAGACTCACCAGAGTGAACTCAATATAGAATAGCGGAGTCCTTTTGTTTGTTGTTATTAATTGGCTAGAATATTATAATTTAGTCATTTAGTAATATTTAGTAAACTAGGAAAAACTTTTATCCAAATTCACCTTAGTGAATATTTTTTAAGTAAATGTCATTAATGAGGAGGTAATGCATCTGGCTGGGAACAGGGAACAAGTAAACTGTAACTTGTAATCTAGAGAAACCTTCTTCGCTTCCAGATTTGACTCTTTCTTGGCCGGGCCTTCTCTGTCTGCAGAAAAATCTTTCTGATTAGCTGTGACAGTAACTGTGCTTGAGAAGCGAGTTGGGCTTTTAATTTCTCCACCTAACATTGTGAAAAAAAACACAATGAAACTGATTAATATCATGAATAAATTAAAAATAATCCAAGGATTTTTTCCTAACTCAAACATGACATGTTAAAGGTGCAGTGTAAGACTTAGTTGCAGTCGACGGGGTTCATTTGTATTTGAGCTGAGAGTGACTCTTCTGTAGAAGGTTCCTGTACAGGTGATTTGCTGGAGAAAGCTCTTGGGGTGGTGTAATTTTGCCTTTTCTCATTGCACTTGTATTTTTCACTCGCCTTGTTGATACTGGTGTGTACATAAGCCATGAAAAGAAGATGGATTCCTGGATGGGGGGCTGTAAAAATAGGCAGAGAAGCAGGGAGAGGAGAGAGAGGGAAGGGGGGGGTTAACAGGGAGTGCAGGATTGAGTAGACTTTAACATCAGCAAGCTGATGTGGCCTGAAATATTATCTTCATATATTCTGAATTAATCTACAAGTTTTGTCATCTCACTTGCCTTACCCATGACTTACTCATTCTAAAATGTAGGTTCAGCTCACAGAAATGATTAGGCTTTGAGAATCACTGTGAAAATAATGTGTTTAGGCCACTTACACAGAGCCGTGGAAAGCATGCCGTTGTGTATGTATAATCCCCGGTGGCTCCAACTTTCCCCACCACCACTGTTCATAGAGGCCGCTGTGGTGGTCATATTCATCATGTGTTTCACATTGGCACTGTGAGTCAATATTCATCACACAGTTAGTGATCAACTAATGCAAAAGTAAACAAGCGTAGAATGCGAGTGTCACATCTGCCCTCGCAAGCAAAAACAAATCATGATTCATGAGGATTTGATATAATGTATTTTGACAAAGCATTTTGTGTTCAGCAGAGACACATTCCAATTGATTGGCCTTGTTTGTCAGTTATTAAGGCGTGGTGTGTTTCTAACTCACAATAAATTTGCATCTCATTCTTTCTTTCCCTATCAATTTAAGATATTGACATGATTCCTTGCAGTTCAACAATTCAGCTCAAGATGTATTTTTATTTAGATGATTCACAGCCAGACATTTCTTTGGCCCACTCAATGTACCACTTCAACAACTATGACTACCACTGCTGCAGCTCATGTTCATTTTTTTCTCCTACTATCTCTTCCATTATCCAAAACTGCCTCCTAAATCGTAAGAAAGAAATAATACCATACAAATACAGTTAGTATTGTCTACTACTGCTTCATGTATGTACACAATTTCCTGCTTGTAGCTTCTACTATTTGAGGCACTAATGTTAATACAGGTACCTCTACGCTATTTCTAAGTGCCGCCATAACCTAGCTAACACACACTCACATAGAGAGGTAGGCAACAGAATGTTCTAGACTGGCTTGTGGTTAAAGCTGTTTTTACAGTTCTATGTACAGCACGTTTGCCGGATCCACATGGCCACTCAGAGGCGACAGATCTTCACAGAGCTGCCTTCATTTATAATTCCACATCACCTTAAAGTGTACACGAGGGGGCACATAGCATTTCCGACCCCCAATATATATGAACCCACGAGCTACACAGAAACGGAATCACAAGTTAGTCTCCTCAATTGAAATTATGTTGAAAAAGCAATCTGTACATGTGAAATAATGCACTGCTCAAAAGCGCTTGGTGTATTGCAACTGAAACTAGTGTTTTTATTTTGTCGAAATACAAAACAAAATACTACACCAGTGTTACTTTTGACAGCAAATCTTTATCTGGTTTTAGTCATAGTCTTTTGACTAAAATGCCAATTATTTTCAGCCATATTTTAGTCATCTGTATCGTTTTAGTCTTGTTTTAGTTGACTAAATATCATACGATTTTTGTCTCGTTTTTATTCGTTGACGAAAGTGTCAATAGAGTTCGTCATAGCATCATAAATAATTGTTTATTTAGTTATTGTCTCGTTTTCTCCTGGAAAAAAATGAAAAAATATCGTTGATGAAAACTATGATGAAAATGATTTGTCAACGAAATGAACCCTGCACCACCCCCGCTCCCTGCTCTACTCAGCATACCTCCTCAGAGACAGACGACTTGATACCAACCTCTGGGAGGACCGCTCGTACGTGTAGGGCCGTGACTGGCAAAAAGGCCATGTACACTTCCCTTAGTAACAACGTGGATCTTCGCGGATATTCGCATACCTTCTGACGCAGAAGTGTAAATGGGCCTTAAGACTGCCACGGCACTTCATGGGTGTGACAGCTGGGGGCCGAGTAAGTCCTTATGTGCTTATCAATCACTGGGCCCCCTCGTTAACATAAACGATCATTGGTTCTGATTTTCCCGCCGGGAAAACAATGGCGTGCATTTAGTCAGCTGAGTTTTGAGGCATGTGACGAGCAATTCGTCACTGGTATCCGTGGAGTGATAATGATGAGGGATATTTGCACAAGTGAATCCAGCTGTATTGCTATAATTAGAAGATGTTAATTAAAAGTGTAACTGGGTATGAAAAAGCCTCATAAAATATCTGGAAATGCTAGAACGAACCATGAATTATTAAATTGTACTCAAGTGTCTTTGTTAGGACACTAAGCCCAGCAAAAATAGAAGAAAAAATAGTCCATATAAATGCTATAAATATTGCACTATAAAGAAAGCAAGATGTAGAAAGCCTGACCCCGATGTCGTCCACCTCTTGTAAGGAGCTGTGTCTGACGGACTCGGGGGCCTCTGGGCTCGTGGAACCAGGGAACCGATGGGCCCTGACCCAAAGGGCCCTGCTCACAGGAGTCAGACACAGTACCACCTGAGGAAGGGTAGAGAGAAAACAATATCAAAAATAAAGCAATTAATACAAACAAACACAGCCTAGACTAATGACCTAGGCCCCAGCCTGCTGTGGCTACACCCCATCCTCCTCCTCCTTCCTCCTCACAAACACGGTTGTGTGTGTGTGTGTGTGTGTGTGTGTGTGTGTGTGTGTGTGTGTGTGCGTGTGCATGGTTTCCCCACTTCCACCCTGCCCATTATCAACTCCACCGTCTCTTCCCTCTACTTCTCCTCCTCCTCCTTTTTCGCTTAACTTTCTTTCAAATGCAATTTTATCTCCACAATGTGTGATTTTTGTTATTTCTATTCATATTCATTGTGCTATCTTATGATAAAAACTATATATATATATATATATATATATATATATACGTACG
>JAOPJO010000025.1:22248383-22272933 GCA_027123675.1 Molva macrophthalma | reverse complement strand
ATATATACATTTTTGTTTATTTTAGTAAACCTACCCAGGACATCTTTGAAGTAATAAGTAAACCTACTTTGGGTAAATGTTTGTATGTACATGTTTTTTATCTTTGATGTTGAAACACTAATGATAAATGAGTACACACATCAAAGCATACCTTCCTGCCATTCTGCGAATGTAGCTTTACTGTAGTCTCTTTTTGTTATTTAGTCCCAAAGGAGAACAAGAAGCAGTTGTTGAATGTCGTGCTCTTTGCGGTCCCACGTGGCGTGCGGGAGGATTGTGGGTATTACGGCGTTAATTTATGAGCTCCCTCTCCAAAATGTCATAAATCAATCTTCTTTAACACCTCATGGATGCTGACAGGACATAACCGGTTACACGATGTAAAGTCAGGTAAAAAAATATAAAACAAAATACAAACAAAGACAGCTTCAATGTGCCAAATATTTGTCTGCACATCAGGCCAGACTCGAGGTAGCACAGCATACATGTAGACAGGGAAAATTATTTGTGTGGCGTTTATTGGTACATCCTCACGGACTTACCTATCTTAGCTGTGCATGTAACTATGAGGTATATAGTTTATATTAGACCAAAGTTTTAAGTTGGTAAGTTCTAACCACACGCACACACGCACGCACACGCGCACGCACACGCACACGCGCGCGCACGCACACACACACACACACACACACACACACACACACACACACACACATACACACACAATTTACTTGGGTTTACTTTCTATTAAACTTCCACCACTGGTCATAAATCCATAATACAACCTCTCCAAGTACTGTCGATGGTTGGTTGTGGTGTGGAGAGGAAGGAATTTTGAATAAACAATTAGTGTCAATTAGCTCCGACTGCAAACAATCGGTCCCCAGTGCCGGAGGCTTAATTACGGGAGACTTTCAGCTCCTTATCACGCGCCGTGTCGCCGGTGATTCATATCCGACTTATGCCTGTCCCTCAAGCACCATCAATTACCCATACGTAAACAAATATGTCAGAAGAGAAAACTGCATCGGGGTCCAAGACCTTATACGCATATCTATACACTTTAGCATGTCTGGCAACGCTTTACCATGTGCACCTCAACCCCAACCACTGTACACGCCGGCTACTCGAAAGCGCAGTCTGTGTGGGGGAAGATTGTACGTTAATGAACTGTAAGAAAGTATGTGATAAGTTGGATAAAAGTCGAGATTGCTTGTTTAGGTCAGGTTCCTGTTGTTGATTTAAGCTTTGAATCAGTAAGTAACAAAAACAAAACAAAATGCATGTTGACTGCATGTTGTTCTTTTCATTAGTTTGCTTATGTGACAGACAGCCTTCATATATTATGCGCTATGTTTTATAGTCATTGTTATATGTATATCGTGTGTTCCTTTAGGGATAAGCTATGCTTACGTGTTGTCATGGTTATGTGATATTGCATTGCGTTCTGTTGTGGTGTCGTATTGTGCTACAGTTTGGTTTGTTTCACTTTCACTTAAGGGTTACGGTTAGGGCTACAGTAAGCATTAATGTTGATGCGCATATAAGGGCCATGTTTAGTTAAGGATGTAGCGGGATAATAAAGCCAAAAATTTGAAACATGAGCTTTTATTAACAATGAAAAACACACACAAACACACGCGCACATCCATGCAAGCACTGACACAATAGTGGAGAGGAGCATCACCAGGCATGGTGACATGTTAAATTACCTTGGTGATGTATAGCTTAATGAACCCCTTGTGTTGATCATGCTTCACATTAATCAAAAGCAAGGAACAGATTTCCTTATTTTCTCAATGCTGCCTTGATAAACTGCAATTTCATTTAACCTTGGACAGCAACTTTAATAGCTTCCACAGGACAACTGTCAATACTTCCCTGGGTATACAGTGATTAAATTTCAAGGCAAGAAGTGTGTCCCGGCTCTTTGAATCCCTCTATTTATCTCTCTCTTCACCCATCCCCCATCAGCCCCACTCCTCTGTACCTACACACTGTGTGCACCGCCTGCATTTAAATGGCAGGGCCAAGTCAAACTGGACTGTAGCACATCGAGCAATCATCAAAATAATGAAGTGAAATGTGCTTTTCATTTTTTTTATTGGATTCACAATGTTGTCACTGTGCCGAACCATTATTAGTCAGCCATGTATACCATGGAATTGCAAAGCTAAACTAGCTGACCTTATTGATAATAAGCATAAACATCTTTTGCGTTATGCATAGTATGTCTATGTGTGTGTGTGTGTGTGTGTGTGTGTGTGTGTGTGTGTGTATGTGTGTGTTTTTATGTGTGTGCACGTGAGCGTGTGTCTTTATTTATTTTCTTTGCTTAGCCAACATTGCAAACATTTATCTATGTATTTTCGTTTAATATATTTTATGAAATAGATTCATCACTGGTCTGTGTACATTCTGTATTGTATTTTGACCCTGCTAAGTGTCAGCTCATTGGTGGGAACACAGCGGTGACAGCAAGTGGCATGAGCCCTGTCAGTTGGTTGTTTAGTGATAACCTACACCCTTGTCAATTGTGCATAAATTGTCGACCATGAGCAACCCGCTAGCTGATTAAAACCAATTGTCTGGGCAGGGAAGGACAAGGCAACCTCTTTATTGTATGATAAACTAACTTAATGGAGGAAGACAATCTGCCCTCTGGGAAACTGTGCTGACTGTTAATTAAAACAACTGGGCTGTCCGTGTAAGAGGCGAGGGCCTATCTGTTGTTGTGCCAACCGCCACTTGAAGGAACTTTAGAGAGCCTTTGAAAGATTATCTCAGATAATGTTAGCATTCGCATTTGGGAGAAGAACAAAAATATATATTATTGAATTGTATATGTTTGACAGATTTTTATAACTTGGTTACTAATATCCTTGCTTTGTAATGAATATGGGTTCTTTGGAAATAACACATAAAATGTGCATTGGATTATAAAACCTTATTGTTACGTTATGTCTTAACTAAATTAAAATACAACTTTAAATTAAAACAAAACCAAAAAACGTGTTGGTCCCATATTTGACCTGACACTATATTAAGACCATATCACTGCACAGCTTCATCTCTCTCTCCCCCTCAGAGAGAGCAGGAGTTTGAAGATCTGCCCTATGCTACTCCATTGTGTGCCATAATGGTGGCACACAATGTCATGGTGACATAACAAGGAGGGCAAATATTTCTCTGGCCCTGCATTTCGCTGGATTCCTCCACCCACACTTGAGAGGTGACAGGCATACACACAGACTTCCATTATTATCCAATATGGCTAGAATGGCTGCAGGAGGATAATTAGTGAAACTTGAAGAGCCAGAGCTAATCCTAAGTACTCCACTTTGTATCCCTCGCCCGCCTGTCTCTTAGACTGCCGCTAACACTTGACAAAGTGCAAAGGGCTGGGCGCAGAGAAAGTCAATAAGGAGACCTCATGGCCCACAGATGTACAAGTCAGGCCAAATAGCTGCAGACTACACTCTTTTTTTTCTCTCTCTCAGATTGTCATCAAGAGCAAGTAAGTTGAAAGATATTGGTAATTTGCTTAATACAAGTAGGCCCAAAATATTTTGAAACACCTGAAACAATTTACAAGTGACAATGACCAAATTCCTTTCATTTACTTTTTTTAATTGTGGACACACGGTGGTTGTTGATCCAGTTGATCCAGCAAAACGTCCCAAAAATCATATGCAAGTTTAGAAAAGCTGCTTCGAAGTACAAAAATATAATTAGCAGTGCAGTGGAAGAACTGGTGACAAATTGAAAGACAGGTGCTAAGAACGCCATCAGCACGCCATGGCTGAAGTCTTTGTTTTATGGCACTCGTCACGTTGACATGACTGACTCTGTGGACATTTGTCATTTAACATGCAATTATCCTAACACTGTAAGGAGATCAATTATGCACGTGTAAATTACATAGGCGGTCTATAAATCAACATAATGACAATTGAAAGAAGTATGGCGTTTATATATATAAGTAAATGCCAGGGGTTGCTTACACTAAGTTACGATTTTACGATATTTTGATTAAGGCAAAGCAAATGTACTGAAATGTACTGAAATGTCAATTTCAGTACATTTGAAATTGACATTTCAAATGTACTGAACACAACTCATAATAGAGTGAAAATGTATTTTAAAAAATAATGAAGTACTTTCTTGGAAACAAAATGTGTTCAAAGGAAAGTTGAGGAAAAGCTGCTAAAAGCTGTTAAAAGTTTCATTTTGAAAATGGAGATGCAGAGTATGAGGGGGGGAGAAAGTGATTTGGCGGTTCTGTCCGTCACCCCCACTGCACCTTCCAGACCAGAGGCCCCCAGGCACAAAGCCTGAAGCAGCTGGCTGATCGATACGCCGCAAAGGCTCAGAGGTTAGAGCAGTCAAAAGATTGTTAACTAGCTATTTTATCTGCCAGGCATTTATATCATTGTTAATGGTCCAGTGCTCGCCTTGAGCCATGTGTCTGTGCTGCACACACCTGGGCCTGGGGGCTTTGGGGTGCAGGGGGGCAGGTCCTTGTGGCCCCGCTTTCCTTGACCTAAAACAGTCAAGCAAGTGCGTGCTTAGAACAAGCACTGCACTCAGAAAGTGAGGACATTTAACGGGACATTTCAGTGACAAGCCATCAAATAAATAAACAGCGGTAAACAACAACACAGTTTAAGAAACACAAATTAGTGTGTGTGTGTTAACTGATTATTAATTCATGCATTGTTTGTTGCCCGTGTGTGTGTTTGTGTGTGTGCATATGTGTGTGCATATGTGTGTGTGTGTGTGTGTGTGTGTGTGTGTGTGTTGTGCATGTGAGTTAGTGTTTGTGTGTGTGTGTGTGTGTTAATAGTGCATGCCTGTGTGGGTGTGTGTCTGAGTACGTGCGTCTGTGTGTGCATAAGGTGCATGTTTTTGTTTGTGTGGGTGTGAGTGTTTATGTATGTGCTCCATAACCTGTAACACATGGCTTTGCTGCCCCCATCCCACACACACACACACACACACACACACACACACACACACTCACACACACACACACACACACACACACACACACACACTCTGGCTCCAGATCCCTGCAGGCTGGCAGAGGGGGAGACCCTCTCTGTGGCTCATCCAGGCGGAGAGTGCCTTCCTGCACATCCTTTGTCACACCATTTGGACCCTTGTGTCTGTGACTGCCATGCTCAAGACCCGCTTGGCAACCCACCACACACACACACGGACATCTGCTCCCCTAAAACCTCTTCCTGGTCAACAAACACCAGTATCCAAAAGAGAGAAGGAAGAACAAAAAATGCAACGATAAGCACAGATCTGTTGACGTGATCAAAACACAACAAGGGAAAGTGTAATGGGGAAATTGTCCATTTACACAACGCAATACTTTGCCTGCAAAAAAATGTTATCTCCATTCTCCTGAGGAATTACTACTACACTGCCTAACAAAGGACTACAAATAAATTGAGTGCAGCAATAGCATTGTTATAATGCCCCACGCAAATATCCTCCGTTTCTCCATATAGTTATTTAACAGGAAGGGCTTCACGTTATCTCGTTGCATGAGCAGATCCAAATATGCACATTAAACGTACAGTTCTGCATTTACCGCTTGAATCTTTTATTCGGGCTCTTTAAGCAGAATGATTCCAAAGCACGCAATATTGTGCACATTTTGTTCGTGCTCAGCAGCCCAGAATAAGTCGGCCATTATTGTGGCGAAAGGGACAGGTTGTGAGTTTGATTTCATGATGGTAATATAGCCCATGTGTGTAGGAAAATAAAGCCCTCAATGGGGACATCTGTTCGTTGCGGCATACAGTTACAGCCCTGCGAACAACCTGTGCGCACACCAAACGAACTAAGGCCGACCCTCGTTTAACACAATTAAGAAGATTAAGAAAAAGTTTGAAAACATTTCCAATCTAGCCTAAATAACGTAATGTAGGCCTATACATTTTTTTATGGACAAATATTTGAATACGACGCGGTGTTATCTCATTGAACTACGACATGTTGTGTTTGTTAGGCGACTAATAATTTGTCATCAGTGGAAAACACCGTAACTTTTATTTTCTTGGTTTAAAAAAATACCTGACATTTACCACGAAACTGATAAGGCTATAGCCCTACACATGCTCCATCCGAGGTTTCAGATTAAGGAGAAAAAGAGAACAGAAATGTAACCCACTACGTCCTTAAAACTGAGGAATAGGCTTAAACGTTTTATGCTATTTTCATTTATGGGATTCTTTCATATTTGCTAAAGTGAAGAAAACACACACAGGGAAATAGTGACACTCCGAAGTCATTTTTAATTTAAGTAAATCATTCCGTGCAGCTCACCGAGGTTAAGACGCGGTAGCTGGGATGCGCGCTCCACTACCTAGCAGCAGCGCCGAGGGTCACCCGCTGCTGAGCTGGCCACGGTAAGAAGTCCTTTTATCAACATGATTACAATGTTATTATACAATAATACAATACTAGTTTATCTGAGGCAAAACGGTGTAATTTTCGAGTTAACATATCGAGTTAAAAATACTAAAGTAGCAATTAAAACAAATGAAGAGAATACAAATCTCTACACCTGGTCATCAATGAATGCGTGTCTGTAAATAGGTAGGACTATTACCTTATTTTTTGTCATATGATAAAGCCTATATTACAAATTCTGTTTTGTTACTATACATTTTCAGTACTAGGCACGAATTATATTTTTGAATGAATTACTGGCTACTTACAGAATAACAGCATAATAACTTTAAGTACAATAATATTACGAAAGAAGACAGATTTATACATAACATCAAAATGTTATTCTACATAAGGCCTACGACTTAACTGCGATGCTAAATAACGTGGGGATAATTCTCAGAAGCGTATATGTTGTAGGCCTATACATTTTATATCGTATTTCCTACGATAATTCTAACCACTCTGCTTTTTTTGTCATCACTACAATTCTAGCCTTCATACTGTATTTTTGTATTAATATTGTTAATACATATAAGCCTATTTGTACATTAGAACATGTGGATTTTTAAAAATTGCTACCCTGGACGTAATCCAAAAACACGCTGTTGTCCAGAGCAAGAAACATAGGAATTAATCAGCCGCTCCATCTATCAGGGTGTGTAATAAAGGAAGCGACATGGGTTAGCCAGAAGATGTGATGAATAATCGCTGGTCGTTTTAATTAACTTTTCGCTGTCCTGTAATGACCAAGCTGGTCAACAGACCCAGTCAATAAGCATGTTAATATCAAACAAATACAATTGCGGATGATTAAAAACCTCCTGCGTTATTAAATTTGAAATTCAAATGAAATGTATGCTTCTGTTGGCTGAATGCTAATAGGGCCAGGGACAATGTCCGAGTTCTACAACTTCTTATTATGTAACTGGATGTCTCTCTATTAATTTAGCTTAGGCCTACGTACAATGTCAATGGCCTGCGCCTGCACGGTAACACAAATTAGATTATTATATTTTAGATTTAGTCGCAATTGGCTAATCAAATATATGTTCCTCCATCTTAAGCATAACCTCCCTCAATCGGGAGGTTAGAGAGGCTTAGGGAGGTAACTTATAGCCTTAAAACATAATATTAAATTAGCGGGTTGAAATAGTTTGAAGGGCATTCGTTTAGTTGGTTTACTTCTGCTACATCGTCCTCCTTGTTCTGATCATCCTCGTTCTCCTCCTCCTCCACCTCATCCATCTCCTCCTCTTTCTCATTCTCATTTTTCTTCCTTTACTACTACAACTAGGCCTAGTCCTACTACTACTACCACTACTACTACTACTTATACTACTACTAGGCTAATACTTCCTTCTTTCTATTAATTTCAGTTTAATCAAAACTGTCAAGATAATTGAATGTAATTACAGTAATACGAAAGTTTGAGACAATTTAATATAGGCCTAGTTCTTAGTTTGGAACAATGCAGCCTCTATATCGATGTAATAGTTGTGTATATTAACTGTAAGACATACAAGATACCCTGGGTAAAATCATGCCACAGCTGTTAAGAGCCCTGGAAGTGTATCATCTAAACGGGTGCACATATCTTAAAGTATAAAAACAGGCTACAAAAACCAATGTCCAAACCAAAAACCAATCAAAAACCAGTCTACAAAAAGCCATTTATGGCATGCAATTCCCTTTACATTTCAATAAATTTCCCTTAATTCCTTTCACTACTATTTAACTATACCTTCTTCCGTTCTTTTATTATGAAGAGGGTGGTGGATGGGTTGGATATCTGTCTGAAGTAGTCTATTGATGACCTCACGTTAGAATTAGGCAGTGTGGTGGTACAGAAGCGCTGATTGGTCGCCCGTGTCACAGCGGTACTTCAAAGCCGGAGAGGACCTACAATTGTGGTGGAATGGGCGGAACACATCATTGTATTGCACACCTCTAAAAAAAACAGTGCTCTGATTCATAAATATAAAAAGATCCTCTGAGGAGGGCACTTTTTTGTGATGGCAACTTCACTTCTAGGGGTGAGTCTAAGGAGTTTCTTACTGGTTTAATTAGTTCCTTTTATTGTCCAGCGGAGTGGATTAAAATTACTTTGATTCACAGCAGGAAAGACAGTGCGTTGTTTATATTTTGAGTAAGCTGGTTCATAGGAAAACGCCTAACGCGGAGATTTGAGAGTTCGCCTTCAGACGGGAAAGAAGTTTCTAGTCGTATGCCAAAAAAAAACACTCGCATGTTCTCCTTGATGTCCCATTTGGCGTAAATTTGTAGTTGATATTTCGTGACTGGTTTTTTGTCGTCTCGTCCTAAAGGTAGGGGCTATTTATTACCTGTATTGATGCTTATACCTCCAAAAAATGTCTACATACTATTTGTCGGCTTTGTGATTTAAAAATCTGAAAGCAGAATGTTGGGAAACGTTTCATTTGGTCACTTGTCAAAAGTATTGCAGCAAATGTCACTGCAAGGAGCTATTTCAATAAAAATGTTCTATTCCATAACTCAATATGCATTCACTTACTTACTCTTTTGTAATTTCAGGAGGAGCCGAGATTGGGATCGACTCCTTTAGCCATGTTAGCTGCAACATGTAATAAAATAGGGAGTCCGAGCCCTTCACCCTCAACTATTTCGGATAATTCTTCATCTTTTGGAAAGGGTTTCCATCCGTGGAAAAGAGCCACCGCCAACAGCTGCAGTCTGGGATCCGGCCTCTCCGGTTTTGGTGTGTCTCGTAATGGACCCGGTATATCGGACTCTTTCGGCACCAACGGTTCAACCGGATCAAGTGCCTTCTCCCTCACGCCGGGCACCGCGTCCAGTTCCCACTTTGGAAATGACTACTCCGTATTCCAAGCGTCGGTTTCCAACAGCACTCAAGAGTCTGGTCACCAGCCAGTGTTTATCTCAAAGGTGCACACGTCAGTGGACAGTCTGCAGGGCATATACCCAAGAATGAGCGTCGCCCACCCCTACGAGTCCTGGTTTAAATCCTCGCACCCTGGGATCCCTACGGGGGAGGTCGGTACCACCGGTGCGTCCGCGTGGTGGGATGTGGGCGCCGGGTGGATCGACGTGCAGAACCCGAATGGAGCCGCGCTGCAGACCTCCCTGCACTCAGGTGGACTCCAGACCTCCTTGCACTCCCCTCTAGGGGGATATAATTCAGATTACTCGAGTTTAAGTCACTCCGCGTTCAGCACAAGTCCCTCTCCACACCTGTTGACCACCGGCCAGCACCTCATGGACGGTTTCAAACCGGTACTGTCTTCTTATCCAGACTCATGCCCGTCTCCTTTAGGCGGGGCAGGGGGGACTATGCTCTCCGGGGCGCCACCTGCGACTCTAGCGGGGTCCCCGAGGTCATCGGCTCGGCGGTACTCCGGAAGAGCCACATGCGACTGCCCGAACTGTCAGGAGGCAGAGCGGCTGGGCCCGGCAGGGGCCAGCCTTCGGAGAAAGGGTCTCCATAGTTGTCACATTCCTGGTTGTGGTAAAGTTTATGGGAAAACGTCGCATCTTAAAGCTCACTTGAGATGGCATACAGGTGAAAGACCGTTTGTGTGCAACTGGCTCTTTTGTGGCAAGAGGTTCACGCGCTCCGACGAGCTCCAACGACATTTACGCACACACACCGGCGAGAAAAGGTTCGCGTGTCCAGTTTGCAACAAAAGATTTATGAGAAGTGACCACTTGAGTAAACACGTAAAAACTCACTCTGCCGGAGGGTCTGCAGGATCTGGCTCCGGTGGCAGCGGGGGGAAGCGGGGAAGTGATACCGACAGCGAACACAGCGTACCGGGAAGCCCCCCGTGCCATTCCCCCGACCTGTTGCCGCCACCTGATGCCAACTCTGGAGTAGTAGGCATGAACAGCCTCTAATTTGCCTATTCAAACAAAGTGAACACAACATTTTATTTTGGTAAAATTGTCTGAGGGAACGTGGACATTTGTATGTATGCAAAATGTTTAATTAGAATAAGAATCAAGAAATCAAATGACTAAATAGCCAGATTTCACAATGTTTTTCTTTCGGTGAATACATAGGCCTATGCAATATGAAACTGTAATCAAGTGAATTAATTTAAAATGTTAAACTGATTCGCAATGCCCATCAAGGCATTGAAATCAAAAACATAAAATAATGCCTGGTCAAGAAGCGGTATGTGTGGCCTGTAAAGTTGTGTTACTGCTGGCATAGAATATTATTCAAGACCAAACTCTGGCACTTTATTGTTGAGCAGGAGAAATTATTCGTTAAAGTCCCTCTCTGTGGTTACTTCGTAATTTAGCCTAAATATTTCGCTATTCTTATCTATCCATCACAGTTTTGATAACGTGTAACAGTTGTAGGTTTATTTTACGTATTGGTATTCGCCGCACAGCCTCTGTGCGTCAAACCAAGTGTGTAAGTAGCCCAATCCTGGTTAGCTGCCAATCTGTTGTATATAATAACAAAGGTATGTTAGATTATAAATATGCACCAATGTAAAGGTGAGTTATGTATTTGTCCAGGAGTCGACGATTTTGTATAGTTATTTCTAGCTCTATATGGACAATAGAAAATATTGGAAGCTGTATGGAAATGTACTTGGATTTGCTTTGACTTGATATACAACTGTATTGTGGGAAGTTATATTTAACCACAATTGTTCTTGTATGTAGGGGTCTTTAATTAGGCGCACTTTGAATTTATTTGTAAGATTTTGAAATAATTTACTGTTATTGATTCGTTTAATTTAATTAAGCATGTTGTAAAATTGACGTTAATTTCCAATGCATTTTTTTTCCGACAATGGCTATTTATGTAAGCCACTGAATAAACTCAGTATGAATCAGAATTAAGTGATCGACTCAGTTTATGACTTCGTTATTGAGTCGACCAACAATGCATATTAAGACCTATTTAAAAACTTGTGTAGACCCTAACTTACTATTGAATCAATTACATATAGGCTATTGTAAAAGAAAATGTGAAAAAGGGCCATTGCAAGAATTACGCGCGGGGGAGGGGGCTTACAACTTATTTGCGCAGAAAATTGTGTTTGATATGGAGCATGTTTAGTTTGGTAATAACCTTTACAAAATTCACAATTAAAACAAAGGCCGATATAAAGTTATTTGTGAAATATATAACATAGGCCTAAGTCTTGCACACTTTCTGAGCATTTTTTTTTAACCTAAACCAGATGACAAAAAGCCTACATTTTAGAAATGTAATTAATACCTTAAATGATGGAGGCGGGATAGGTCATCATGTGTTAGTTAACATGCCTTTCCGTTTAAAATGATCACGTTTAGGCCTACATAGAATACTCGTCTAAAATTAAGCATTATACGATTACATATTAAGCCTCATGACCTCTAGTACAGAAAAAATAAAATAAATGTGTTTTTCACACACAAATGTGGCGTTTTGAGTTTCCAGCTGGCGCATCGTGCGTGGACGTAGCGACATCGTGCGTTTATCTGTTTCTCTGCATTTCGGTGGAGATTTAAGTTTAAATACGACCTATTCATTCGAATATTGCATATTCCTTTATATTATTTTGTAAAATCTTACAAATCCGAAATAACAACCTTTCCATTCAAAGTCAATTAGAAGTGCTAAGTATTAAAAGCGACAAAAAAAGCTAACCACAGGGAATTCAGGACATGGATGTATTTGATCCGGGAAACATATTTTTTACAAGAATGTAGACTTTAGATACAACAATGGCAAATAGAACAAAGAGTAGTTACGGGATTTTCATAGTAGTAGCCCTAAAATTTCAGATTTGTAGGCCTACCCCCAAACTGCATATATAGGTCCTCTCCATCCATTATTGCACAGAAAAAAAGAGAGAAATATGCCATAAACCACCTTATCCAACATCTATTATCATTTAGTCTACTGCACAAAGAAAGCCACATATCAAACTGTGGGAAGTTGGTGAATTTACAAAAAAGAAGACTTGGTTTGACTTAGCTTTGTTTCAAATGCGATTCTGTGTCTAGATGCCTTTAGATTTAGATTAAAGTAAGTTATTTAATAACAATAAGGTTAACATATTACCCCTCATTAGTGGCTTGAATTTCTGTCACCTCTCTTGCAATAAATTATTTTTAGGCCCTTTATCTGTATATCCTTATCTGCCATATATATGTTTATTAGAACTAGCCATGAACATGGATTAAAATACCATTGATTATATCTCACAACTAATTAACTCTGTTAACTAAGTAGTGCAAAGACATCATGTAAAAATACTTAACACTAACTAACACTAACACTACTAACACTAAGCCCAAATAATCAGATTGTCTTTATTGTTTCTGCACTACAGCTCTGTGTTTCTTAAAGCACGAGGTCTCATACAGCAAGAACCACAAGTTATTTGTGACTACTGTCAGAAGCCAGAATAACTGGCAAACCAAGAATATTGTGCAGACTTTCAGTTATTCCGATTCTTAAATTGTGTTATTGAGATTAGATAGATCACTGTTTTTATGTAAATATTTAAATAACCTCAAATTGCTTCATTGGTCTCTATTCAGTGGACAGCCCCGCCCCATGATATATGAGCGGAAAGGAGGGGTCCTGTCCTTTAAGAAGAGCTTGAAAAGAGCACTAGGAGCCAGATGTCCAGACATTCCAGGTCAATGACAATTATTTATTAATGTCATACTGTGATACAACTAAAATGAGAATAAATACAAACAGTGAGAGGGGTGATGCTCCTGAACAGATAGACGCCTTTGCAATTTTGGTGAGGGTCGAACTTGCTTTATTAGTAGTAGGCCTAGTACTAATAGAGGTACAATGAAGGGTGATGTGCTGGTATTGGGCCATGCAGTTTTTTTCCTGGGAGCCCAAAGAATGATGTGCTGACACAGGGCACACTCACAGCAAAGTGGGCTGACAGGGTAGCATCAGGGAAGCTAATGTTGGAACTTGTATTGAGGTATATCAGCACGGCAAATATATTTATTACACAAATATATTTATATAACAGTACAATTTAGTTAAACACCAAAGCTAAATACCCTTTTTTAAGCATCCTGGAAATTATTTGTTCTAAACATGTCCAGTGTCGGTGGCCAAGCGTGACTTTCTGGCTGGTTTGATTGAACGATAGAGGAACATCGCCACCAAGTGGTTCACAGTGTGCATTGCTGACTGATCAATGCATCCCACTGCAATCTATACAAGTCAGTTTCAATGGCATATATTATGAAGTTGTGTTTGCATTAACGACAGAGACATGTTAATGATGAATGGTGGTTAGTTGGTTTATCTTGTGGGGCCAGAATTGTAGGATTTCATAATTTAATGAGATTTAATAAAAACAACATTCACATTGAAATACCTTCACAATTATTAGAAGGGCCATTTATTATAAATAAACAAATACATGGAAAACTCCTAGCTGCAGCATGAGAAAGTCATTCGTTGTGCACAACACTTGGTGTTCGATCGTTCAAGTTAAGCAGCAATAGCAAGCACGAGTCACATGCACAACTGAAATCCTTTCCCTCCAGCAAAGGCACCGTAACGTCACCGCAGCACACACCGGCAGACTGCCGCTATTACAAACAGAACAATTTTAGACACATGTCCGTATTGTAGCAGCAACAATAATTAGTATTTATTTTTATGAACACGCAACCAACAGACGTCTCTTTCTCGTCTACGTTAGTAACGCAGCAATGCACTTAGTAACAGATAAAAGGCGCTGCAGTAAAGTAATATTCAATATATGAATTTGCCCGAGAATACATTGTCTACTGCATGCCTGAAAGGTAAGAGCATGTATTAAGAAAACGAAAGTTTGAATAAAAGTAAATATATAAAAGTATTCATAACTAAACCACCATTTGGTTGGTAGGTTACACGGACAATGAACCGCGGCTTGCGTAAGACACTTGCTGACGTGGTTGAATACATGTTGAGTTGGTCCGCAGAGCCCTGAAGCCCCGCATCCTCTGCTGCACTGAGCGGCGCGTGTTGTTTGTCTGTTCAAAGTTTATTAATATTGAACGTGTCGTGTGTCCAAGCAAGTCGACACTGCACTGCCTCGGGTCCCCAGCAATACACAAGTGCGTTGTAGATCAGATGAACGAGATATGCGAAGGACACACACATACACACATAGGAATTCCTTGCTTAAACGGTAGCTCACAAAATTGGCTTGTGACGTAACCATGGGGATTACACGCCCCTCGCCTTCCTACAACTCTCAGCCGAAACCGGATTTTTATAAATGTCATAGTGTGCAAATCTGAGCTGAAACAGCGCACTGTTTCTTAGCTCACTCACTCACTTGATATAGCCTACGTAGTTGGCTTTTGTCGTAGCGGTTGCAAGAGCTATTGGCATTGTAGTTTCACAGTTGGAGGGTTAATACCGCCCTAAAGTGGCCGTACGCAAACAGAGCAACGCTCCGTAGCGCGAGGAGAGCTCTGCCCATCTGAAGACACTGCCTATAAGTCAGTGTAACTCCTTGCGAGTTGACCGGGATTGTCAGGGTGTTGCAACCTACGCCTATGGTAAGTGAAAACAACGTTTTATTTATATGAATGTTGGTTTTTATTAGATATTAAGTGGCAAATGACCTAAACATTGTTTTATTGAAGTCTTGCGATCAAATTCATAAATCACTGAGTAGCTTAAATGTAATTGATGTGATTTGATACTTGTATTGTTTCTCATGTTGATAAGAGAGATCTATGCTTAACATAATATTGTTGGCTATATTTTAATTTCATTTAATTATTCTAACAATATCAATCAAAAAAGCATAGGTCTGATTTGTCTTGTCTTACTTTTGAGATGCACGCTTTTCAGATTTATTGCATTTTTTTAATTGATTATTCGGAATAAACCTTATAGTATGCTCTAAGAAGAGAAGCATAAGGAATGGAAATATGGAATACAACCCAGCATATGCAAATATGTTATTAATAGCATGTTATGTCTTGTTAGGAGCATAAAAAAATAGACATTCAAAAAAACTGACAGTCAAAGACAAGTCCAACCTGTTTGGTCACTGGTGTAACAACATCATTAGTGGCTGACTCACTGGGCCTCAGAGGGAATGGGCAGTGTTCTTTTGTCCCAAGGCTGTAGAGTTCACATTTTATCATGCAGGCTCAATCTTCTCTATAGAGATGAACTAGAACCGGTTGTAAGTACCCTGCGGCTGACATTAGTACAGATCAGATTGCTACAGTACAGAACAGATTGCTACAGTACAGATCAGATTGCTACAGTACAGAACAGATTGCTACAGTACAGAACAGATTGCTACAGTACAGAACAGATTGCTACAGTACAGATCAGATTGCTACAGTACAGATCAGATTGCTACAGTACAGAACAGATTGCTACAGTACAGAACAGATTGCTACAGTACAGAACAGATTGCTACAGTACAGATCAGATTGCTACAGTACAGATCAGATGGGAGAGCTGGGACAAGGGGTAGAACTGTAACCTAATGTATTTTATTTTTAGCTTTAGAAGAAACTAGTTTGGCCTAGAATCTACTAATCAACTATACTAAAAACAAAATACCATATTTATCTTTTCCCTCACTGACACATGGCCCGGCTGCTTTTCATTAATTGTTATGAAAGAAGCAGATGACTTACATATATGTGTAAAGTGACTGCTATATTCAACAAAACTACTCTTTATTACAACAGATGTAACTATGGAAGCTGGAAGAGCAAGGTCTTTCCGTCATTTTGGCAGTCTTATGAGGAGCAGATCAGAGGGGACATTGATTGAACCGGATGATGACACCAGCAACACATCTAATGGTGAATTCCTCATATTTGAACTCTGTCTGTTTCATCATAGAGAAATCCTTTAACGTTTTCCTGTTTTACAGGTATTTTCGCATCCCAAGCAACCAAGCATTTTGAATGTACAGTTTTACAACCAGAGGTCACACCTCTAGTGGGAACATCTAATCTATTCTGGAACAAACCTGCTGGATCCAATCCTTTCTTAGATGACATTGTACACGCCAGCACCGAGAAAAATATGTTAAACGTATCAAACGCTAAACATGATCCTGAAAACTTATTGGACACCAATATTGAAGATTCAGTTAGCACCTCTTCAGATGAGGGCAATGTGGGGAACCTGGTGAAATACAAACACAAGGTTGGAAACAGACCTGGAAGATGGAGAAGTGCATCAGACATTTTGGATGAACTTGAGAGAAAGGAATCAAAACGAGAAAATTACCACAAACCACCCCAGCCCATTTTGAACCCAGACTTTGAGTGGCTAAAAAATGACAGGGAGGCATATAAGATGGCCTGGCTGAGCCACAGGCAGCTAACCAGGTCATGTCTTGACCTGGGCTTGATGAGTCAAAGTCCTGGATGGGCTCAAACACAGGCCACTGACTCTATGACTGTCTGCAAGATTGACCACAATGGAGGCGTGGTCAGTTTACCAGACTCACAAAATAGCATCTGTATCCCCGAGGGTCACGTTCTTCCAGGGGAGGTTCAAGAAGTTTCATTGAAAGTGAACCTTGAACCTCCTCATGGGCTCAACACCATTTACACAACCACCATGAGTCCACTTTTGGAAGTGGGGCTCAGCAACCTCAACACCAAGGAAGGGATCACCCTGGAGCTGAAACTAGATGGAGTTGTAAAGAACGATCCTTTGAGTCAAGTGATGACCACACTGGTGGGTCTCATATCTGACAAGAAAGAGGGGCCTTATGTCAAGGTCAATGACTGTTACATTCAGGAGGACATCATGCAGATAAAACTACACCATTTTAGGAACCATTTTTATGCTATCGCTGCTGCAGAGGCCACTGATATCCAGTTCCCTGCAACATCAGTATGGGACTACCTTGACCATAAGTTAATGGTTGCTGTGTATGGTCCCAGGTACATTCACCCATCTTTCAAGGCGGTAATGGTTGTCTCCTGTCACAATGATATTCCACCAAGGCTTCCATTTTCAGACATCCGGGGAGGCAACAGAAACCTGCCCCCAGTTGTGCTGCATCTCTGGGGAAAACATCAGCTTAAGATCGAAATATTTAAAGATCTACTTGTTGACATTGGCATAAAAAATTCAACATTTAACATAAAAGCTGAAGACAAACGAAAAGAAGTCAAACCATGTAAACTTAAATTGGGGAAGTTTTTGCATTTTCCATTTGAATTATCCCATTCTGGGAATGCACAACTGACCTGCTTCGACATAGATTTACAATTGCAGGAGTCAAACTCTGTTACCATTGCACATTTCCAGGTGTTTTCCCCAACAGTTGCACCTGTACGGTCAGAAAAACTAGCTCCTAAGCAATTGGCCAGACGAATTGAGATGGCGAGATCTTCATCTATTCCTGAAGAAGTAGTTCCAGAATCACATAAATTCCAGGTCATATCTGTGAACCTGCAGTGGTATGGGGTGGCCCTAAAGTCTGTGCTCCGGCAGCCTAGGATGGAGTACCTTCTGGAGTATTTCAAAGGGGACACTTTGGCACTCCTCTCCAGAGAAATGGTTAGGTCAATTGGAAACTTTAAAGAAAAGCAGTGGTACATTGGATTCCTCAGAGGAAGGACAGGCTTGATTCATTGCAAAAACATTAAGCTCATCACCAGAGAGCAAGTGATGGACTTTACTGGTATAAATATCACCACAGATGTCCTTTTGGACAACATGACAATGCCCTTCAAAAAGCTAACTTACATGTACTCGGCCATCCAGACCTTGGTGACTGCACACATAACCAACTGGAGAACCTTTGCCGATGCCCTGGGCTACTCCAACTTGTCCTTGGACGCCATTACCCATAGGCATACTGAAAACGAGGCCGACAAGGTTGCGTGTGTACTGGAAAAGCTGAAGGAAGATTGTCATGCTGAGAAAAGCAGAAGAAAGTTCCAACACAAACTCATTATTGTAAGTAAACGTTTTGATCGGAAATGATCAGTGAGGTGACTTTTTATTTCGGGGGACACTGTGCAGATTGGTGGCAAAATTAAACATGTAGTTGGTTACACATGTAAGAATGATCAATCTTCTGTTATTGTTTTTCTCATTTCTTGAAAGCATTTCATCAGCTCTACTAATATCTGCCACTTTTTCTTATTTTTTTTCTTTTACTTTCTTATTGTCGTTGCCATTAAAGGGTCTTTTGAAGATGGACTACGTCAGTCTGGTGGCACTGTTGATCCAGAATACAGTCATCTTGTCCACTGCAGTCGAGCTGGGTATAAGATGGAGAGAGCTGGCTGAGAAATTTGGAAAACTCAACAATGCTCAAATAGCAAACTATGAGGCTCCACATAAAGGGAAGACTGGTGAAATCAATGCCCAGGTCAGTTAGCTGCTCAGTGACTAATATTTATATTATCAATATATACAGTGTATATACAGTATTCCGATTGTTCCCATTTGCTTCCTGTGAATCTTTGATGCTCTTTTCTTGTAGTCTATGTGGAAACCTGCCTATGACTTTCTGTATTCCTGGAGCATGCGCTATGGGGACAGCTATAAAGACATGATCCAGGATCTCCACCTAATTCTGGACAAAATGAAGAACCCTGTCACCAGACAGTGGAGGCAGCTCACTGGAGCACTCATCACAGTGAACTGTCTCGAGGCTCTCCGAGCCTCTGCATACCCCAACATCTAGAAGGTACTGTATATACCCATATTGTGAGGTTGTACTATGTAGAGCCATTTTAATGTGGCTCTTAAGGCATATATTAAATGTAATACACTTTCATTTAAACAGGAAAGTGCATGAAGATGAAATATCTCTTCAAGGAAAACCTGGTCTGAGCTGAGGTGCAAGAAATAGATAACTGCAACAAAACCTACATAGTGCATTTAGCTTAGGAGAAGCAAGTTTGCTATTAAATACTTTGAACTCTTAAATCATATCATTCACAAATTAACATTTTATATGCAACATTATCAACAATTATTCAGGTACTTGCATGTGTTTAGATCACATATGTAAGTCTGTATTCATATTATTGAGTGGTTACTGATGAAGGAATCTGATATTCTAGTTACGACATTAAGTATGGTATTCTTGTTAAATAAATGTTCTGTACATAATCACAGTGTGAATAGTCCTAAGGTGTTAATAATATTTGACTTGAAAGTTTGTTTTTTAATGAGAATCATTGCACAAGTTAAATAAGTCAAAGAAACAATAACCCATGTTTCTTTGCCAACATTTTATCAAATTACTGTACACGTATTACACGTGTATATATATATATATATACACACACACACATGTTGATAGTCTGGCAAGTAGTTTGTTAACAAGATGGAAATCCTATAAAGGTTCTCATATTCAAAGCTACTCCAGTGATCACCATAAAATGTATACTAAAATAATACTTACATTAGCTCACAAGTTAATAAAACAGGGAGAACATATTATGCACTGCATATGTCTAATATAATGTCTAAGTGTTGAATAGTGGTTGAATGTTGATGAGTGCATTATTAAATGTTATATCGTCAATATGCCATATATGGTAAAACAGCTGGAATAGATGCAGCCTGTGTCATGTATTTTATTAATACTTTAATTTGTTACCTTATTTTATCTCATTTTAGTGATCTGTATATAGCCTACATGTACCGTTGGTGTTTCTATATTTTAATAAATAGCTATTGTTTTATTACTGAGGGTTAGGGTTAGAATGTGTTCTAATAAGTAAAACAATGACAGAGAAGTAAACAAACATCAACTAAGTTCAATAGCTTGGTAGAACATTTTTGATCACTCAACGTTATTTTTTTTTAATGTGAGCATTACAATGTGACTGTTTATTTATTGTAAATTAAAAACAATATCAATTCAAAGTTATTTTGCAGAATTGTGCATTTTCAGTCTCCTATATTTGTTCCGCCAGATACCTTAAAACAGAAAACTGATGCTTAGTGTTGGCCTTGCTTGCTTTATTTGTCTTTTCCGACTCGTAGTTGTTCAAGCCAGACCCGTTTGAATGCATTGTGTGCTGGGCACATCAGAGCAGGTACAGCACACTGTTGAAACCTCCAGTATCTCCTGCAGCACAGATGCACTTGACTTGTTAACTCTTTACAGGAAAGGATTTCAAATCACAATCAATGACCTGTAGCCTCTGATCCAACCTGCTGAATCAGCATTACCTGGCATGTCTAAGTGTCCATTTTGTCAGGTTTTATAATGACTTTGGGTAGTTTTATTTAAATTGTTTTACTTCAATCTAAAAAGGGAGAAAATACTCTCCCTAAGCTAAATAACTAAACAGACATCTCAATTAGAAGAGAAGTGAGGAATCAGAAATGGTACATTGGATTAGCAATCATGTGGAAAGACTGGTTCTTCCAATTGACAGTTAACACTGAAACAAAGCAGTCAAAACTTCATCAGATATCTTAACAAAAATGTTTTTCACTGATAAATTATTTTTGTAAAGGAATGCATTTTATTGTTTTCTTTTTCATTGTGAATGTCATGCTTTAAAAGCAAGATACTTCTGGCATGAAATGATTGGTTAGAGTTCACCATCTTGTTAACAAATGACCTCCCTTTTGCAAGTAGGGCACACAGTTCATTGCTCTCACATCTATTAGAGGAGAAACAAAACAAAGCTTTCACTGTTATGTGAGAGAATGGACGAGGGGCATTTCTGACCAAATATAAAAATCCCAATATAATCCTCAATTATCTAGTCCCCTCCAGTCAGAAATAATATTCATCCCAATTTAATTTGTTTGTTTTTCTTTAAGCTACAACAGTAAAACAATACAAAAAGGCAGAATTTCATCCACCACCTGCTTTAATTGTATGTAACCTTTACAATGGGTTGAGATATCTGATGTACTGCATGGGGATTGTATAGTGCTCCCTGTTGTCAAATGTTGGTATGCTGTTGGTATTCTGTATCTGACATCTTGATGTCATGTTTTGAATCCTACTGCAGGGAGGTTTGTTGCCATCAATAGGTCACACTACAATCACATTACAATCACAGTCAGAAAATCAGGACTGCGGTCCTGTAAAGGATAGGTTCTCTACAAATTCTATAAAGGAGCCCCATACCACGTAAAATTTATTTCTGGAACCATGCATAGTGTATCTTAGCTTTTCGAGCTTCAAATTTGACATCACTTCTTTCACCCACTGTAGGAAAGATGGAGGCCGTACTGACTTCCAAGCAAAAAGAATGAGACGACGAGCTAAAAGTGAGGCAAAAGCAATTGCATTTGCTTGACGGGTGGTAACGCTAGTTTCTGAAGGACATACACCAAAAATATCTGTAATTGGATTTGGATCAATGCTAATGTCACACATATTTTAAAAAACACTCAGAAACAGATGTCCAAAATTCAACCAAAGATGGACATGACCAGAACATATGACCCAAAGTAGCTGGGCTCTGATGACATCTCGAACACTGGGGTCTACAGATGGATACATTTTGGCCAGTCTGTCATTGGAAAGATGAAGGCGGGGGAGGACTTTAAATTGAATGAGACCATGCCTTATACGGAAAGACGAAGCATGGATATATCACACACTGGGATGCCATGTGTCATCACAGGGCTCCACAGTGTGAGCGTTTCACTCGCATTTGTGACTAAAAATAGATGTGTGCGAACGGTAAAATGTATTTAGGAGCACGTGTGCGAATAAAAAGTAGTAAAAATTCAGCCCAAGCAGCCTCAAATATTTTTTTTCAACAAGAAGGTTGATAACACAACAACAACAACGACGGTCACCACGCTGAACCAACGTTAAAAACATCACGTGATCACGAAGCCACTCGTCAGCGTAAAGGACCCTCTTGACGCCAAGAGTGAACACGCAGTGAAAGAGATAGACAGCTAAAATTGGCTAGCAACTTACAGAAAGCATGAAGCCTATTAGTCACTATTTCAAAAGACCGAATGCGACAGAAACTACATTTTCTGAAGTTTTGACCGAAACAGTCGACGCCGATGAGGCGATGGACGAGGACGTCAAAGTGTTAACTGAAGCCCCAGCCGGCGTTTCATCCTCCACCGCCGATAGGAAATACAAATTTAACCCGCAGTGGCAGAAAATATTCCCATGGCAAGTTTTCGAGGACAACTTAATGTACTGCAAGTACTGCAGAGGGCAGAAGCAAGCGGGAAACTCGGCCTTTGTTACGGGCAACCCTCACCTTAAACGAGATAGCGTACAGTAACACAGCAAATGGCAGAGGCGTACGCTGTGCAGAGATGCGTACACTAGAAAACAAAGGCGAGGGAACCTTGCAGGCGGCTGTGAGGACATTCACATGCCCTTGGTAAGAAAGTTATTTCTCTTTTTAGCATAATTTATTTAAGTTTAACATTTTAAAGTTATTAAGTTTAATTTAGAGAAATGAGTGTCAGTTTTTGAGCATTATGAATTTTACGTTTTCCTTCAAGGGGTCTTGAATGTCACCAAGGCCTCATTTGATGCAGTTTGCCCAGGGGATGATGGAGGGTGGATGAGAAAATGTGTGTCTTTCGGTGAGGATGGGGCCTCTGTCAACATGGGCATTCGTGGGGGTGTGATTGCCCACCTGCAGAGCGAGGCAGGGAGACATATAATCCCAATCCACTGTATGCCACACAGGTTTGTAGTCACAACTAGTTATAATGCTTCCATCATCAAATTAGTAAAAAATGTTGGGCAACACAATATGTGTGTTTGTGAGTGAGAGTGAGAGTGTATTGTGTTCATCAAATTAGTAAAAAATGTTGGGCAACACAATATGTGTGTTTGTGAGTGAGTGAGAGTAAGAGTGTATTGTGTTGGAAGATACTTAACTTGGGAAATGGTGTCTGCTTTTTGCACAGATTGGAACTTGCGATACTCACCCTACAGAAGAAAGAACCTTAGGTGTCTGTAGTCTATGATCTCCTGCATCTAATTTGGAAAACCTACCACTTCAGTGGCAAGTCGAAACGAGAGCTCTATGATCTCGGACAAGAACTTGGAGTGGACATCTGCAGTCCCAGCAGCGTCAAGGGAACTCGATGGATCTCCCACATACACAGAGCAATGAAGGTGTTTCTGCGACATGGACAGGACAAGGACCTCACCAGTGACCATGATCAAAACTCAGTGGTTCAACACATGGAGCATTTAGCAGCCTCACCGTCCACTTCTATTGAAGTTCAAGGACGGGCAAAAAAGGTGATGATCGTTAGCCACAACTGGTAGAGAAATTAACTTAATAAAGTTTAAGTGGTTTAAGAAAAGGTTCAAGAGTCAAACATAACTTTCATAATCAAATAATTAACAGATGGCTAAGGAGTATATTTTCAACTAACATTTTAATTGTGTATTATTTATTTACTCACTACTCAACAGATAAAGAAGGAAATGGAGAGTACACTTTTCTGTGTATTTTGCCACTTTCTTTGTGACCTGTTTGAGGAGCTAGCTACTCTCAGCCTCGCACTACAGGAACGAGTTGATCCTCCCCCAAGCCACCTCAGAGTTTAAACAGTGACCAGACTGGAGGCACTCAAGATAAAGCCAAAGCCAGGGGGCTTGCTTGAGAAGATCCAGACCTCATTTGCTCAGCAGCAGGGTGATGAGACGAGACTCCAGGTGTGTTTAGGATAAGTCAGTGTGTAGGATTTAAGAGACATTTATCATCTTAAGGATTACGACAGGCACCGTCAGAATCATTGTAGATGCACAGCAGAAGGGTTTGAGGATGAGGGAAATGCAGCTGAGGTCACAGCCATGATTTAAGTGTGTACGTGTGAATGTGTGTCATTTTAAGGGAATGACACTGAAGGGGAACGTCACCGGCCTCACACATCCACAGCTGAAGCGGCATGTGGAAGCTGCCATCAGCATCAGTGTGGATGCTATCAAAGCAAGGTTTGGTGAAGGATGAGGGCATCCAGACAACACTGGATTCTGGATTCTGGAGTGCTCACCCCTGACACATGGCCAGAAGAGCAAGCAACCCTACTTACCTTTGGAGATGACAGCGTGGCAGACCTGGTGAGGCATTTTAAGAAGCCTCTAACAGGGTAAGAATTTATTTGATAAGACAC
>JAOPJO010000025.1:22227637-22248283 GCA_027123675.1 Molva macrophthalma | reverse complement strand
GTATACAGTACAGGACGCAAGTATCACAATCGAATTTATAATGATATCGCTAAACGAAAATAGTAAATCAGCGTATTTAGCAGATGGACGCTGTAAGCGTCCTGGTAACTGAACCAAACAAACCAAACCGGCTATCCGGAAGTAGCGTCAGCGGCGTCACACTGCAGCCTCAGGTAGATCTGTGGGAGAGAGAGCACAGGTGAGAGGAAGTGGTTGGTAGGCTGTGGGGGACCGCACGCTTGACCGCACGCTTGATGAGATAACAAACTCACGCCTGTTCAGACTCAAGCAGCAGCCAACCCTAACCCCCCCATGGCGTTTTGACATTGTGTACCTGCCTGGCAAGAGCAACCATGCCGCTGATGCAACTTCGAGGCATCCTTCCCTCTCAGGCTCTGCAAACGGCCTCTCATTGGGATCGCCAGGCGTACCTGATGCCGTAGAATCAGCACTTATGGCTTCCATCCGTGTTGATGCACAAGGACTAGGAGCCATGTCATGGTCCCTTCTCGCACGGGAAACGGCAGCTGACGCGTGCCTCTGCCACCTTCTATACCTGATTGAGCATGAGGGTAGGGTTGATGTTAATGACCCTGTCCTAGCGCGTCTGTCACCAGTCTGTGGGTCCATCTACATGCAGGATGGTGTCCTCCTATATCACGACCGTGTCATGGTCCCTCCGTGAAAGAGTCCTTCAGCACCTCCATGCCACCAAGGAACTTCTGCAATGGAGCAGCACGCCCGTGCCATAGTCTTCTGGCCCGGGATGTCGAGGGACATCCAAGCCACCAGGTATGGATGTTCGGACTGTAACCGCAATGCTCCGTCACAGGCAGCCACGCCCCCCCTACCATCCTCACCACCGTCCACCCCATTCGAGGCGGTGTTTGCTGACTTCTTTGATTATGGAGTCCGCCACTACCTGGTTGTCGGAGATCGACTCTCGGGCTGGGTGGAGGTCCTATGCTCCACAGCAGGCACTGATCTAGGAGGCTCGGCTGGCTTGGTTCGCCACCTCTGCACGTTCTTTGCCACCTTTGGTGTGCCGGAGGAACTTTCGAGCGACGGTGGTCCAGAGTTCAAAGCTAGCCATACAGAGGACTTCCTCCGATAATGGCACGTCAGACATCGCATGTCCTTGGTCGGTTTTCCGCAGTCAAATGGGAGGGCGGAGGTTGCAGTGAAGACTGCTAAGTGCCTTCTTGTGTCCAACACTGGCCCAACTGGCAGTCTTGATCATGATCACTTTTTGCGTGCCATGTTACAGTTGCGCAACACACCTGACCCCGAATGCAACCTCTCACCGGCGCAGATTACATTTGGTCGTCCCCTTCGAGACTCCTTTTCTTTCGTCAACAGACTAGAAAAGTTCTCGAACCCTCATATCCGACTGCTCTGGCGCCAGGCATGGGCGGTGAAGGAGGACGCCCTTCGGACCCGGAAGTCCCACACCACTGAGTCTTTGAGGGCTCACTCAAGACCACTCCACCCATTGGTACTTGGTGAGACAGTATTCCTCCAGAATCAGCAGGGCCCGAGTCCACACAAGTGGGACAGGTCAGGGGTCGTGGTGGAGTCGCTGGGTCACGATCAGTATCGGGTTAGGGTTGACGGGTCGGGGCGCCTGACTTTGCGCAACCGGCGATTCCTTCGCGGCTACACTCCAACCACCCCCTACGCCCGACAGCAGCCAGCTGCCCTGTTGCCGCCACCCGCGACCCTGGACCGCCAGCCCCTGCCTGTCCACCCCGGGCTAGTGGTGCCCCAGGGTATCGTTCCACAGGCAGCAGATGGACCCTGTGACACTGCTTTGGACACCTCCCCGCCGGAGCCCCCTGGTGAGGCATCCTCTGGTCTCGGGGCCCGGGATGTCCCCGTTCCTACAGGCGTCGACCCGGATGCATTGCTTCCAGTGTCGCAGTCGCCGTTGTCGCTGCCCCATCTTGAACAGCCGTGCCACGGGAGGAGGCCACCCAGACGCTACGAGCCCGAGACGGGCCATTGGATACAAGGGTCCGTTAACCTATTCCCATTCATAGCTTTCCGGACTGGGGGGGATGCAGGGTTTACCACCGCCCACTAGGGGATAGTATTTGATTAAATACCGGTGACCGGCTCAGTTAGGAGTCGCCCTTATTGTGTTTGCCAGCATTACAGACGTTCCTGTTACAGAGGTTGGATATTAAGCTGTAAGCATAATTCATGTAAGTCCATTATCATTCTTTGTTACTATAATTGTTGTCAAGGTAGGTTAAGTTCCTGAAGATATTTATGTTAGACATGTGCATGTACGAATTACTGGTTGTAGCTTATGTTGTTATTTTATGTATTGCTGCAGGGCTTCTTCAGCTTTGTCATTAAATAAGGAATTTGACATTGAGGAGTGTATTTCTTCAACGTGTACATTTTTTACATTGCTTTGAATAGTCAATAAATAAACAGGTTGTAATTTAAATTGAGAGCTTCCCTGACTAGCTGTGGTGTGTAGTTTATATTATATTTGAACCAGGGTGGGTATGCCACGAAAAAGGAAGGAAGTGACGTCAGACTCTGTCAATAGAGCGCAACAGTGTCCGTCCCGTTTTTGAACGGCTCTGGTTCTGGAAGTAAATTTCCCATTCATTTTCTCCATTGACTTTTCAGAAAATCGTTATATAAAGAGTTTTAAGCCTGGAACCAAGCCAATTATCCCACAAATTAGTCATGACTATAAAACATTTGATTCGGGGCAAAAAAAAAATGGAAAACGGAAAAAAAGGCAAAGGTACAAGACTACATTATTTTGTGAACAAGTGAAGGAACTTCTCATCCGATAAAGCATTGCAAACCTTTTCCGATGACTTCCAACCCGATATTTTAGTGCGCTTCTTGCATCTTTGAACCTTTGTCATTATTAGTGTTTATATTGTTAATAAAAGTTGTATCATATATTGTGTGTGTGTGTGTGTGTGTGTGTGTGTGTGTGTGTGTGTGTGTGTGTGTGTGTGTATGTATAGTGTTTCATATAGTGTATATAGTGTTGTCATCGACATGGTACAGCAGGGCTGCTAACTTTTCAAAAACCCTGAGTGTGAGATTTGGTGGTGCCAACCAAAATTTTGCCGCATGCATGGCAAATTGTTTTTTAAAACATTTACAGTACATCAGTGGTTCTCAATGTAGTAGCCTAACTCAGAGTGTACAAATAGAACCACCCTCTCGCGGTCTCTGAAAGCTTAACTAATCGATCACGAGTGGCGTTTGTCAAGCTAAACTCAACAGGTAGAAAACAGATAAACGCATAGCTTTGCAAACTAGACGCTCAGAGCGGTCAGACGGACACTTCAGCGTGAGAAATCGGGGGTGTGGCGTGAGAGCGTGTGAAGCCAATCAAATGCGTGTGTCTCACGGCCAATGCGTGAGAGTTGGCAGCCCTGGTACAGTGCTTCGTTCCTGACTGCAATCACCGCACGGGCGTCCATCAATGCCGGTGTTACACCGTATTCTGTTACCCACCGTAAAGTGTGACCCCAGGGGTCGCTGTTGCACATCTTCTGCAACATGCACGAGTTTGAAGCGTAGACAGGCATGAAGTCGTTCACGTGCGGAAACATGCACGAGCTTAAAACGTAACATTGGGTTCATTCGTTTTGTGACACTGGGCCATAGCTCGTCGTTTCACAATTTCTTGGCTCGTAGTAAGTATACCTTGGATGGTAACGACATTATAGCTAATAATCAAAACCTTCATTCAACATTCAAGAATATGAATGGGATTTTCACTTCCGGAACCACACTGTTGCGCTCCATTATGACGCTCGACACGGCTGTTTTTTCTGTTCCTGCAGTTTCCAAATCAATAGCTAAGCAAGCCTTTATGTTCAAAGCTCCCTCTGATTAGAATAATCTACATGTATATATTACATTCATATCATCTTGCCACTTAAAATTTTCCTTATTATAGTATCAGTTGTACAGGTTCATAAGAACACCTCACATAATAAAACGCCTTCGCTGCCACGCAACAACAACAGAGCGGCTAAGACTGAGCTTCTTCCCCCAGGCCATCAGGAACATCAATGCCAACCCCACCAGTGCCCCCTTCGAGTCACTCACACACACTCTCTGACACTGACAATCACAAAGAACACTACTGGTACCTGACAGACATTGGACATTGTATATAGTCACTTCTGCATTCATTGTTACACTGTTTACATGTTGCTATAGCATACTAGTGCTATATATTTATTATTGCTATGTGCTATTTATTACTTTTTAAATCACATATCTTTTAGTCTTATATTGCACTGTTTCTGCGGCACTGTCACTTTTACATTTCATTGCATACTTGTATGCATGTGACAAATAAAACTTTTTGAATCAATAATTAAGTTTTATAACTTTACTTAATGCCAACACTGACATGAGTACTTTTCTATATTCTATGAACGATTGATCTCTGGATTTTGTATGTTTATTTTTTATTTTATTGTGTATTATCTTCGCTTTTGTTGAGTGTTTGTCTAATTATGCTATTGTATTATTGTCATTGAGGAAAACGAGATGATACATCTCAAGGGGTTATTCCTAATAAATAATTTCCAATATGAGAAGGAAGCTCTGTTTACATGTAGTGTCTTTAATGCTGAATACCTACAATTAGATTGAGATGAAAACTATGTGAAAATTAACTTTTATGGGGGAAAGGTTGTTATTGAGACCTACAAAGAGCATAATGTACTGGTGAGGAATGAACCTTCCCCTTTTGTGATATGGGATTGAAAAGGAAGATATGATAGATGTTCTTCTTCTTTCAGCCCTGGTATCCTCACTGAGCATTAATTGGTAATACACACACACAAATATATATATAGAAGCTCAAAGCAATGAAAGACCAATGGCAGCAGATCAGATAATTGATCAACCTTCTGAATCTGACTACTGTTGTTTAAATGACCAGGGAGACAGCCGGGCTGTAGCAGCGAGACATAGCTGGGTAGTAGTAGGCCACAGCTCTGGCCACTCAGGTGCCTCAGGTGTTGCAAAGCATTTCTTCCTCTTCCATATCCATTATGGAAGATGGTACAATATGCTTTACTAAACTAAGCAACCATGTCACAAGCTTTCATTTCCGGACAGATGCTAGGTAGGCGTACCAAAACAAGGCCACCCCGTTGGCGAACAGCACTCTGAACTGAAAGAGACAGGGAAACATGAGACATGCAATCAAGAACCTTTGGAATTTAAATATATTTATATGAGGTCTCTGATGTATTGTTTTGTACCGTCTATTCATTTTTAGGAAAAGTTAAATTCAGACACCCTTTAAATGTTATGCTTATGATTTTTGTTTCATTGTGGTGTATGATTTCATCATATATAATTTTTTTAATTCTATTTATATAATAAAATAGTTACATCTCTCTGCCAAATTGGAACAGTGGAATTATAAAGAGGTTAACAAATTGTCCTATTGTTTTATGTCATACGGTTTTAAAGATATATTTGCAGTACATTTGTAAGTAACTTTTGTTTGATATCATACCTTATATAAACCTCAGTTGGATTGTTCAACATGAGTTTTCGATTCATTAACAAGTATCATGTAATTCATGTACATTTACTGCTACCATGTTTCCTTCTCCAAGAGCCACAGGTAATTAATAAGATCAGTAACAAAAAGATAGGTGACATGCACCTCAACAGGTACAAAGTTGATGTTGATGAACTGAAAAGGAGTCCACACTTTCCAGTTCATCTTCAGAGCAGTCCAGTAAGTACCTTCCAATTTCTTTTGTAGGTCGGCCAACCCCTTTAACTGAAATGACCAAGGAAAAACATGTGAAAATATGCCCTTCAGCCAAATTACAACTTTTACAGTGGACTAAATTATGCATACAAAATCCTCAACACACAAGAAGGTGAAATAAAAATATTTATAATACAATAAAATGTTGGAGCATTACATTATGTGAATATTTATCTACTATACAATAGCTTCTGTAGTAATGAGTAATAGTGAGATTCAATAAGGTATTCTCCTCCAATACAATAACAATACCGCCAATACAAGAAGTGCTTTTGGTGGCTGTCTAATGTCTAGATGTTGCACAGTTGGCTTTAGGAAGTAATTTGTGTCTTCAGCGGTTACATTTGCCAATATGTTAAATTGTATTATTTTAGACTTTGGTAGCCCTGTTTGTTAAACTTTTTTCAGTTTTAAGACATTAAAAGTCTTATCAGTGTTATATCCCTCATATGTGTACTGAGCAAAGTACTAGTCTCCTTGAGGTTGTGTGCAGGGGTGACCAATCCAGATTCCCAGTTGGAGACAAATAAAGTGTATTGTATCGTATACCGCCAATACAAAGATAATGCTGCTAATATAATGATTGAAAGATCCACCATGCCAGATTAAGCAACTTGCAACAATGCTCCTCCAAGGAAACATGTTTCTCTAAAAGGAGAAAAATATCATCAATAATTCCTAGTTCAACATGGGTTAGAATGACCCCCAACTAGCTGGCATCAGTCCAGGGTCTTGGACGAGTGGGCCTACCCACCTCCAGGGTATTCATGACCAGGTAGAAGATGAACAGGAAAACTGGAGCAAAAACCAGGCGGTCCAGTAGAAGACGCTTGACAATGCAGTAGGGGTCTGTGGTGGGCATCCACACCTCCATCAGCTGGTAGAAATAGTGGCTGAGTGGCCCTGTTAGAAACAACCTGGAACCAATCGGGACATGTCGGTCCTCACTGTGATTTGTCTTTCTATTTGATTTCAGTCATGACGTCCAAATCAATGTATCCAAGTCTGGTTCAATGTCATACATCGCAAGGTTCATTAATTATAATACAAAAAACTTAAATTTCGACAATTTACCCAAATAATGCGTAGCGAGTGGCTGCTGCTCTGTCAATCTCTTTTGCTGGTTTCCCATTTTTGGCGTTTTTGTTAGCTTCCAGAAATTGAGATAGAAGGTTTCCTAAAGATGAAAGTATCCCGCTGAAAATCAAGGGGCATTATTATTTTTAAAGCAAAGCAAAAATACCAATAAAAATAAGATTATACTATGGGAGTTTTTTTGTAGGCAGACATTGATTGGTTAAACGTGGACATCCTCAAAACAAGGGTCCAAGAGTTCGTAACCACTAAGTACACAATGGTACCCATCAGATCCTGAAAAACGTCAACAATAAAACGGGTTAATCACTATTTATTTACCAGTGTCATGTTTGTAGAACACTTTCTCACTGTTCGAAACTTCCGCCTGGTGTATACGCTAACTTTTCATAATACAAAGAAATGTGTGGCTGCTGAAACCCATTTGCAATTAAATGCAATGTCAGTAAATAAATTACTCATTTATGTAGGCTACTGACCTCGTTACAGATTTGGTAAGAATAGGATATTTCTTCAGTAGAAACAAATATTGCTGAAGCAACCGAAAAGGGATGCGTGTCTCTCGAATTGGTACACTTGCTACAGGCATTGTCAGGTCTTAATCCAGACGCGATTCCTAACTTAACAATTAAGAGCAGTTCGATAAAGAACTAAAGCAACAGCAGCATGCAGCCAACTCTTCCGTTCTCCCGAAACAATGTACGTAATGACGTCACTCCAGTGACGCCAACATCACGTAAAAACAAACGACAGCCGAGGCTTTGATTCCATTTAAATATACTCCAATTTCATCTATATTATTTCCACTTGCTATCTTGTTGCTTGGTTCTACCAATGCAGTTCATTTCTATGATAATTGAAAGAGCACTTAGCAACTTAGCACTTATCTTAATTGCACGGCTTGATTTCGCGTTGATAATTAATGAATGGTACAAACGTGATTAAAAAGGTATTCAAATGTATTATTTTTACATTTGTTGCAAAAAAAAAAAATTCTGCAGGTGACATAATGGAAAATAGATTAATAACATACTAGTATCTCTATGAAACATACCATAAAAACAATCTTTAATGTACAGGAAATATTCTGCAATCATTTACAGTGTAGTAAGAGAACAATTTTGTTAATGTGAAAGTTAGATGGACTGAACATGAGTCAACTTGGCAAAGTGTTTTTAAGTAGATCAAACCGACCAAAAACGGCATCACTCAGCCGAAAGACAAATGAAAGCTTATAGATTGGTTTACACTTGAAAAACTGTAGTAAATCTACTGGGATGTTCATCTTATAACAGATAACAGTATAAGGCTAATGTTAGAGTGCTCTCCAGTTTATAGGTTCCTTCCCAGATAGTTTCAGCAGCTCGTTAGCCTTGGAGAAGTGCTTACAACCAAGGAACCCGCGATGAGCAGACAAAGGAGACGGATGAACAGTTTGCAAGACATGGTGACGTTTCTGGAAGTCAGAAGTAGATTTAGTTTTTCCATTACTTTTTGTGAATAACAGAGGCTAGAGGAGCCATCTTTAAATTTCCTCAGAGTGAAAACATATAGAACTCCTTTTTCTTTCTAAAAGATAAATAATCAGATTTAGAACAAATACAATGGCTGCATTGCACAATTTACACAGGTCACGTTCAATATAGGTCATCACTAAAAAACATCATAAAAAAGCAGTAAGGCAAATAATACACCCACCCTGTCGATGGTCGCTCCCTTCTTGTGGGCGTATGAGCCCCACAACAGGAAGACGACTCCTTCCAGGTTGCTGCTCAGCCACCCGACGACAGCATCGGTGAAGCACTCCCAGCCCCTGTCCTTGTGGGAGTTGGCCTGGTGGGCACGCACCGTCAGCACCGCGTTGAGCAGCAGCACCCCTGGGGAAGCAAACACAACCCTGGTGGAGAACAGACTCTGGAGCTCCGTGCATGGAAAATGATGGGCCGCAAGGACAGTGTAGGAGTTGGAGTCAATGTGGTTTGAGTGGATTGTATAGAGCCTTGGAGAGAATTAATCAGGGTGGGGGAGACACTCTGAAGGTGGGAGTGTTTGTTTTTGTTAGAGACACAGAGAGGTGTGTGATAAGGGGTTGCAAGATCCATGAAAACGATTTACTATAACCTTGGTTTTACACACACTAGAGTAACAGTACTACAAAAATGCTACCTTGTTTTGCCCATCCGGTCAGATCTCCGTGTCCAGGATGCTTGAAGCCATCAATATCAGAGCACAATTCTTTGTATATGTTCACGAGACTGAGAACAGAAGCACAACGTTCAGTTTAGTAAAAGACACATCTCTTGACATGATTGACAAGAGGTTAGAATAAGCCCTCTGGGCAGCACTATCCTCTCATTTTGGACTGAGGGCAGACTATGCAATACATATACGTCAACACTGTTATTTCTTCATATTCTGTTCATAATTGTAGTTCATTCATTTTGAATGTTTCAAACTAATACTTGTAGACTTGGCACTATTCAAAGTACACTGAATGGGACATGTGTGGGATGTATGCATATGTTATTTACCTGGGGGGAGGGGGAACTGGCTGTTGCACACTGAAACAGAGTCCGTGTGCTTGTTTGGGACCGTGGTAAGGGTCCTGGCCCAGAATCACCACTTTCACCTGTACATGCAAACACAGAATGCGTACATTTGTGAGGGTATGGTGATGCGTTTTTGGTCATAGGACCTTAGCAGAACTTGTAACTGGAATTTCCAATGACTACAAACGACAAACTTTAACAGTTACTGCTTAGTTCCTCAATGACGGTTTTATATTTAATTAATGTTCTAATCCTACACAGTCAGTTCTATCTTGGGCAGAGCAATTGGATAAGGGACAATTTCACCAAAGATTAATAAAGTATTCCGAAACCGAATATGAATGGGAATGGGAAAGAGTTCTAAAACAGCAATAGAAGCTGTGTTGTATACTTTCTTGGATAAAACAAACTCAACAGATAAATGGACCATAAAACCCCGACCAATCAGAATGTTAACTTGCATCTTGAATGTCACACGTCTCTGTCCACCTGAACACATGTTCAGCGGGTGGGTAGACGGTGTGACGGTTCCTCTCATCAGCAACAAACGACATCAACTATCAGAGATAGAGAGAAAATAGCTGTTTAATGCTTAAATACCAGCACTACCAATTACGCGTTGATACAAATGTTGTAAGAGTACGAATATTGTCGTCCATGTTACTTGTTTAAAGTATGGCTTTTCAAACTCTGCAGCCAGCCCTCTCCTCCATGTCTCTCCGAAACCTGCAGGTGTTAGCTTTGCTCTCATCTTTTCAAGCGCTGCTTTCTTATTTTGGGCCATTCTGTCCAGCTGCTCATCTGAAAGTTGTGGCGATGAAGGCTTTTGTTCCGCATTTGAGGACTTCAGTTTCTTCGGCGTTATCTTAATTAATTTAGAAAAACATATAGTTTGGGAAATAAGTACAGCTGGTAAGACCCGATTCGACGATATGCATCTGCGGCCTAACGCTAACTTGAACATATTTTCAAGCGGCTTGTAACACGTGATCCAGCCACTGGCAACAAATGAGTCGCAACAGTGACGCTTGTGAACACCAACTTACGGTAATTTAACACTAAGCATGTCGGCAGAGCAGAAACACATAATGCAATTACATCTGAGTGAGGGACAAGTATGTTCAAGTACGGTAATGTATTACTATCGATTATACAACTCCTCAATGTTGACAACAAGTATGCTTAACATTCAAAATGCACGCTCACCTGAAGTTCTTCGGCATGCTCTTCAGTTTTACCTAATTCCTTTGAAACTCTCTTTTTTGAAACTGGTGAGAAGAAAGAGTTGATATGCTGCTGACCAATCATTTTTAAACGTACCTGATATGCACAATAACGCAGTTTTTTTTGCTTTGCTAACCAGTGTCCAACTACTATCCTAAACCAACCCAAAGATTCTCCCGTTCCCGCGCCAAGTGCCGTGACGTGCGTCTATGCTAATGACTTGAGTGGCGTTCAAGACAAACTAGTGGTACTGGGGTGTATCTAAAAAATTCACTATACTTTATATATTAATATTTTTTTATGAGGCATATTATATTTGAGTCCAAATGGTTTAACTGTTTAAGTTTACAAGAAACTATGGTGAATGTCGTGAGAAGGCTGATACTGGTTTCTTTCCAAAATAGAGCAAAATGAAAAAACGTGAGTGTTTGGAGTGGAGTGAAGATGATGAAATGAATAAAGACGATGATTTTGCGGAGTTCTCTCTTCCTGTCCCCTGGCAAAATTTTGAGGCCGAAGGGCTGGATTGTGACTATGCTTTACTTTTCACTAAAGAAGAAGCGGACCGTCTCTTCGATCGATTGGAGACTGAGGTGATGTATTTAACAGGTATGATGGAATGGTTCTTAAATTGAGTTTTTATTCAACGTTTAATAGACAATATGATTTTGATTTGTATTACAAATGTTTGCACATCTGCTTATGATTGGGCAGTTTTGTTAATGACAAGACTAATTAGTCTTGTCATTAACTAGTTGGTACAAAAACGCTAATGTTTATGCAACAACCTTTTTTACAATGCAAAATGTTACATGTAAAATAGGATCTTAACGAGGTTTGTCGTTGTTCCAGGGCATGAAGCAAGGGTCCAGGTGTATGGTAAGGTCCATGACATCCATAGAAAGCAAGCGGTGTATGGTGAGCCAGGATTAAACTACACCTACTCTGGGGTCAAGCATTTTGCACGCCAGTGGATTCCAACATTGGAGTACATTCGGGATTATGTTACAAAAGTAACAGGACAGGTGTTTAACTTTGTCTTGGTTAACAGGTAAGGAGTATGTAGGCCTAATCAAATTATTTTTTGTTTCTGTTATTTTCATATTATTCTCAGTATTTTATTATTTCAAATCGTTTTAATGGGCACTCCAACACTAAAACCACAGGTTATGGCAATTTAGGTCTAGTGTTTGTGATTGGCTGAAATCGGTTACCATGTGACATCACAAATTGTTGAACTTCAGAACCTTTTGTTACTATGGGCTGTCAGGGCGCTATTTGTAGGCCTAACAAAATGTTGTGGAAAACAAAGGAATGGAACAATCTTCCTCAGATCCCAAGACTAGGCCATAGCATATAGTCTTGGAACATTCCATGTTCTAGGCCTCCCAATAGTGCACTGATGAATACAACTTGACACACGATCTAGAAGCTCCATCATCACACATGTAACATGTTTTTATCATGACTACAATAATTGGATGGAACAAACAGGTGAACCTGGCCTGTCAACCTGTTGTCCATCATCAGATATAAAGATGGGCAGGATCACATGGGCGAGCACCGAGACAACGAGCGGGAACTGGATCCCCTCTGCCCGATAGCCTCTGTCTCCCTGGGAGCCAGCCGGGACTTTGTCTTCCGGCACAGGGACGCCCGGGGAAGGGGACGGCGGCGGATAGAGCCAGTGAAGCTGCAGCTGGTGTCTGGTAGCCTCCTCCTCATGAACCCACCCACCAATACATACTGGTACCACAGCCTTCCACGCCGCAGAGCTGTGCGTCAGCCAAGGATCAACCTCACCTTCAGACGCATACTTTCGTCAGACGGAAAGGGGGGTCTCATGACCATCAGCAGCAGCTAATCAAGGAATCCATTCACTTGAGACTGAGGACCAATAACCATTGAATAGTATATAGTAAAAATGTACTAAAGATATGTTCACCAATGGCATAGTGATGTGCATTGTCTTACTGATTAAGTTTGATTTGCTAACGAGATGTTTTATACATTGAAGAGTAAAGTGAATCCGTTTTACACAAGCGCTCAATCCCATGGTTTTAATTTGTATATGTATATGAAAACTAAAGTCACCTTTACAAATCACACAAACTCACATAACTTGACATTAGTGCAAATTGTTAATTTACAATCATTTTTAAATCGGGTTGTACAAAAGGAATAAATTGCAGAATTTCTTAATTAGGAACCGTACACTTATTTATCACCATGAATGCATCCAGTATTGACTCAATCAGTTCTACGTTAGACGTTGTAAAACATAATTGAATAATAGCTGTAAATGGTCTTTATGGTTAATTTCTTATACACATAAAATCTTGGCATCAAAATGTAATGTACTCACATTAGATTAATAATTGAGTAATGTTTTACATTTGAAACATTAAAAACATGGCACTTTAACCTCACTGCTGGTACAGCAGTTATTCTGGGATACAGAAAAATATTCAACCCTATGCTGTTCTTTGAGAATTACTTAATAGTATATGTGCAATAAATGTAATCTACCAAGTCATGATTTGACCCTTATTTCATGTTTATTCCAAAATATTGAACTGAATAAATTAATGGGGTGGAGAAGCGAGTTTACAGCATAAGAATAATGAAAAGGGGCAAAGTCACCATCTTTCGGATCAAGTGGGCCTCATTATGTCCTCATGGCAAGTATGTTCAATTGGTTCAGGACCTTCGGCTTGGTCTCAAACATTTCCCTTTGGGTCATGATGTCTTCCTATCTCCTTGTCACTTCCTATCTTCATCATCATCATTCCAGTCCACTCTGATGGAGACAACAGACCCTAGCAGATTAGAAGGATCGACAACAGACCTTGGCAGATTAGAAGGAGCGAGGTTCACCCTTAAACAGACTCTACAATCAGTCTGCAGAGCAAACACAGGTGTGCGTGTTTGCCATTGGTTCAAATAAGTGTCGGGTTAGGTCACTTGCCATAGTGCTTGTATGGCAAGTGTTCCTGAGCTTAACCGAAGGGACAACATGAGCCATCTTTGTGATCGCTCGCAGCGCAAGTGATGCGTTTGTCGGCGCCGTCTTTACGATAAATACGATAGGTGGCTACACCTCTGCCCGCAAAGCTCGGCTTGACCTTTGAACCCTTTCATAGAAAATCAGGTAGGCATTGGAGGACAGTGCCTCTTGCAGGCTGGCCTTGCGTACAGAGTCATCCGACACCCAGAGCCACTGGGAGGGGATGTGGCCGTGGGGGTGTGGGGCGGGGCAGCGGCGGAAGGTGATGAAGTGTCCCGAGTGCATGTCTCCATGGTGCACCAGCACGGCCATGAGCTTGAACAGGTACTCTGACGGACTGTAAGCAGGAACACATAAGGGGCATAAAACTGTCACATGGCGACAGTTTGATGGAATGCTTGTCTTGATGTACTTACCGCATGTAGGCTGATTACTACTTCCTACCATTTTGTGCCAAAAACGCTTTTCTAAATCAATAATATAACACAAATTGCTAAGAACAGTATCAGGGCCATATATGAATGATGGGGGAACTTTAAGAAGCAGGACTATGCAGAATATTGGTGGATGAACCCGACCAGATGTTCCAGATGAAACAGCACATGATAGAATGGAGGGTCCCAACACAGCACCAATGGTGTTTTTTCAGTGAATGTATGCGACTTGCCATCTTATTAAATTTCTTTACTGTGAAAGGACAGATCATTCACCTGTAGTCATGTGAGAAGTTGAGCTGTGTTCTCACGGCAGGTGAGTGGATGAATTGATGAACGGATGAACATGATCCATTGGCAAGGGGCTTGTTGTTGTTATGGTGGTTGACGTCTAAAAATAAATACATGGAAACATTGCTGATTAATTAGGGAGCAACAAGCTCCCTAGCTCATAAACAATCAAGATTAAAAAAGTCATCAAAGTTAATAAATTGCAACTTCTGATTGGTTCAAATGACTGCCAAGCGGTTTGCATTGTGATGGTATGGCTTCCAATAACTCGAGCTTCATCAGAAACAGTGCCGTCGCTGCATTTTGATTTTACCATGGCCTACACTTTAAACAAAAGATGGTACTGGGAGCCTACCAGTTCCATTTTGCATTGGCTTGTCAACAAGGTCCTCTTGGGTCTCCGTGTTAGCGGATATGGGGGGACATTTGGTGCGTTGCGTCCTCTGGATGGAGGCATTGTGTTTGTAGCGGTCCATGGAGAGGAACTCTGTAAAGTGCACATGTTCCTGTCTCTTGATGGGAGTCCCTTCATTAGACCAGGTGAGCCTCTGCAGGTGAATACACAGGCACTGTGGCAGCTGGAAGACAAATCATTATTTGAGTTGTATAATCAAGTTCAATCAGAATGTAGAACTCATCATCTATACAGAAATTAAGTAAAATGGGGATTTCAAAATAACCCAGAAATATAAGGATGAAACTTTGAGCAATCATTTTGTTGAAATACAAGCTGGCTAGACTGTAGAAAAACAAGGAAGGTTTGATAGAATAAACTCAATAGTAATTTAATTAATGGATAACTGTGGTTTGTTTTATTTAATTTTTGAGCCAGCACTGAGTAAACAGTAGGATGTAGGATGCAACCATGATTAATACATCTTCATGCCTGATGAATGAAAAATACCTTTCCCAGTTTCAACTGTTTGATAAATGTTGTCCTTTGGTTTTCCAGAACATGTCCCTTTTCTCTGGATCCCTGTTGAAGCTGTGAGACGAAGAATGGATTACAAACACTTCTTTCCCTTTCATACCATGGAAGCAAACTAGAGGAGAGCCTTCGTACCTTGGTGCAGTTTTCACACTCGACCTCTTTGATGGTTTCAGATGAGATGAAATACTGAAGACATTGATCGAGTGAGACTGGCCGCCCCTGGGAAAGTAAAACGGTTAATCTTTTTTTTAATTATCATTCCACTTCTTCTTTATATTCATACCTTTGTTATCGTTTCTCATCCCTTACCCACTGAGGACACGGTATAGGTAAGGAAAGGCTTTCAAATGAGTCATACCGCACTGGACTCTACAATGCAAAAATAACAATACATTACACAATATACATGCAAAGCAACCATCTTTTTCTTATTGTCTTTCTATTGATGAATGAAGTGTACCTGATGCTTGCAGCGCTTGCAAGACATGTTGCTTGTCAAACGGCCATGGAAAGGATGTTGAAACTTCCATGGATTCGGGATTGGATGAAGTGATGCTGGAAAAAGTAATAAAGGACCGGAAGAGTCCTATTTAATGGGTTTCAGGAACCATTTTTGTATCCGTTTGCTGACTCCATTTGTTTCTGAGGACATTCCATTGCCAGCATAGGCCTGAAAGTATGGTGCCGAGGGGGCTGCAGCGCGTTGGCTGAGAGTGAAATAATCTCGGAAATAATATTGTCGTTTTGAAATTATTCTCATTGATATACAGTATATTATTTGAAAAACTTTTCTGAAGGTGTCTTGTGTCATCATTATTTATTATTAAAATAATTATATGTAGAAATAGCAAGGTTGTGCTGGCATCAAAGTAATGGTACAGAAAAAGTGTTCTTTGTAACTTTCACTATAATGGGAGAGCCAGGGGCCAGGGTGCTGAGTGCCCTCAAAAAAGTTTTGAGGGCTCCCTTACATTCTTTCAAAATTAAAAATGTATCCAAACACATATTCTCTTTATTTCAAGCAATTCCCTACCTTACAATGTTTGAAAATATAAAATGTGTTGAAAATTGTGCTTCTACACAACAATTCCAAAATGTTCTCCCTGGGAACAATCTCCCGGACCCCCCTACATTCGCTTCAGCTAAGCAATAATGGTTTGGGGAGGCAGTGGGGAGAGAAGCAATCGATAATTAACTCACTTTCAATATTGCTTCTTATTTAGCCGAAAGCCATGTAGTATATATATAAAAACGATATGTAGAACACATATAGTAATGTATTTATGGTACCTATCGCACCTATAATTTATAAGGAGCCTGTGCGTAGAGACTTCATTTAGATAAGTATGCCTATAGTCTATTGTTAGAACAGACATTACAATGTGTAAGCACGTACATTTACGCTACCATGCGTGTGAATATAGTTTTGGCAGCAGAGAACCCTTCGCAAAAAATATACCTCTGCTTCTGCAACTCAGAGTCTTGTCATCTTCCTCCGGAATACTCTGTTGTATAGAAAACGGCAATCATCATAGATATCAATTCATGCATCTTTTACTTCACAAGTCAAATTCAGCAACCTATTTCCAACAATGATAGGGCAGGTGGAGTGTCCTAGACCACTTGCCTCAAGGGACTCCATGTCAAACAAATGAGAGACTCTGGGCTGCCGATCCCTTTCCTCTTCCAGAGAGGACGTGAGGACATGAAAAAGCTCATGAGCATCCTATGGTGGAGAATAAGACAGATACAAACAAAGACTGTTTACACTGAGGACTCACATCACAGGCCATGTGGAAGACCACATGGTCCACAGGGCGAGTAAACATACCTGCTCTTCAAAGGAGCTGATGTGCCACCTGTACAATCTGAGGACATCCAACAGGCACCCAGCATCGAGCACGTCCTCTTCCCCAGGCTCGTCTCTGGACAGGGCTGTGGATTGAACCTTTACTGATCATGTCTGCATTGTGTTTACATTGAGGAAATGCCAACAATGTCTCCATGCATGGGTCAATTCAATAATGGATCAAGGAGATGTGAATGAATAAAATAATTTTGCTGTCAAGTTTACAACAAGTAAAGCTGTGTTTTTATTATTATTTATAACATTGTGATGAGAGACAGCAACGTCAACTAAGGTAATTTGAAGAAGGGACAACACAAGTACCAACAAAGGCTAACTAAACAAACTACTGAACAAATTAAACATAGGAGGGATTGGGAAAGGATGTGTATGACTTTAATAGTGGAAGTACTTTTAGGATGCCCTTAACGGTATTATCAATAATATCCATGGTTATATCTTTTTTTGACTCAATAATCACAAAAACTATACCAACAATGTCAAATGCTTAAAACTTGCAGCTTAGCTGAAGACGTAACTTGTGTAGCACATAGTGGCTAGCTAACCTTTGAGAAGGTTCAGGAGAGTGCTGGACAGCTGCTTGTCTTGACTGGACTGTCCCTCAGTCCTGCGTGAAAAGCTCTCCAGCCAGCCTATGAAGGAGGGACATGCTGCCAGACCCTGGAGCAATGAATTCATGAAGCAGGTATTGCCCAAGTTCAACAAACCTGGAACCATCCCTGTGGAAGGAAAGGATCTTGGTAAATCACCACATTCTGCCAAACATCGTGTTGGTCAATGAACTCTTGCTCGAGTTTACTGTAGTCAGACCCTAGTCAGTGATGGCATCTTCATAGCAGTACCTCTCTTCTTCTTCTTTTGCTCTGTAATTGGTCCCCATAGAATGTAAGCTCCAGCTGCCACTGCTGCAGCTATCCCACCAACAACACCCCAGTTCTTCATCACGCTTCTGAAAACATACAAAAACATTTTTAAAATAAGATTTTTTTATATATATATATATACATATATATATAGCTATAAAACAATTATCAGTTAATTATAGACTCGACACTTAAGTTAAGTTTAGCGAATAATCGCTTAGTTCCTTTAAACAATATTTCGACTCAATATCTTACCAAAAATATCAAATGGCGAAAGACAACATCTGGGCACTAAGCAGATGGGACACTAAAATAACCCCCTTTCGTGTTTTTCTAATCTGAGAAGTCTGATCTGAAATGTAAGAGGAAGCACACAAAAGTGACTACATATTTTTCATACAGTCTCTATAGTCGACATACCTTAAGGATGATTGTTTAGCTATTCTTTGGTGATTAAAGCGCAGTACGACACGCACGTATCAATACCTGGCGCCTTCTTCCAATAGATTGTACTGTACAGCTCTACGTAGGAGTTGACTACATTGCGACGCTATGCCATATGAAACCTTACAGTATTACAATAAGCAATTTAATGTAAAATACGCTTAGTGATGTCACCAATTATGCTAGCCTCGACCAAAAATAGCCAGCGATAGCATTGTTGCTGATTGTACTACCTAACAACGTCATAACAAGACGTTTATTGGCCTCTCACCACACACTACACCCCTGCAGAAATCGATCATGCACAACCTTGAAAAAGCGCACAACTTTCTGTTAAAGTGTTTTTTAGTAAACTACTTCATTACACATATATAAGTTCTACTTTTGTTTGATGACTGCACATGAAACGTTGCATATAAGGTTGACGTTCTGGATATCTTGGGCACAGCAATCCTACGATTATCTTAGGTCGACTTTATGCGATAAATAACAGTCTCATGTTTCTTTTTGGGAACAAGAGTTTACCTTACTGTAGATCCAGTACTGAAGAACTCTCGAACTAGCTTCTCAGAGCTCTCTAGTCGGCGCCACAACATTGTGTTACCATTGCGGAACTCTGTTATATGGACAAATGTTCAGGCGGAATACAAAATAAACCGCACCGCTGTGTGCGCACATTGCAGCCCGAACATCAATATATATTAATAGATAAACATTGTTTAAACAAATAAATAATTCGATTCAATATATATATATATATATAAAGATAGATACATTTGATGTATTTGATAGATATATAGATAGATAGATCGATCAATAGATAGATAGATAGATAGATAGATAGATAGATAGGTAGATAGATAGATAACGTTATATATATCTTAGATAATATTAATCTAATTGTGCAGAGCGACAGAGAGCAGTGCCACATTTAAGAAATAACAAAAGTCAGCATTTCAAACGTAATGTGGTCGATTACATTTTTTTCATTTGGCAGAAGTAGCCTACCATATATAATGCCATACATTCAATAATTGTAATATATTAGTCCATATCTACATCCGCTAAATTTAGTTTCACGTCTAACAACAATAATCAGCATAATAGGTCGTCCTTCAATGCCATCCTAGAATTATAAGGATTTTTGATGTTGCTGTGACACGACCAAGGATGAATCCCATTGGCTGCCAGCTGACGACCAGAACAGGTCTCTGTCCTCGGTTCTGAAATCTCTGCTTAATGTGATAATGTGATTGCAATGAGGCAATACGGTGCGTCTACCAGTAAACACCAAACATGGACGATGATTTATTTCAATTGAGACAACTGCCGTAAGTAACAAACGCCGTTGAATGTCGTCCTGTCGTTGCACTTGTTCTGTTAAAATGGGCTTACTGAGACCTTACATCGCCCTCTGGCAGATTGTGGTCGCTTCAAAAGCTTGGTGGACCCAGGATGGTCGCGTATGTATGAAATAGACAAATATAACAACATATTAGCCTACATGTATTCAAATAAGCTGTATGGTCTTCAGACTTTATATTAATAAAACATGTATGCCGCTTGTACCTGACAATGCAGTTTATTTACAGTCAGCCACGTGATAGTGGGCGGCTAAACCGTTTTTGTTTTGTTTATACCTTATTGAGAAGTATCCGTCGTCATTGAGATTAGTTTCCCCATCTTGTTTTTGCCATCTATTATGTAACTAGATTTAACTAAATTGTCCATTTCAAATGATGGGAGTCGATGAGAAGCCTTCTCTCCTCTCTGGGGAAACATTCATGGCAGGAAGACAGTCCCTACGATATACACATCATAGGGACTTTTGTGATACAAAAAGTCTATATGGCTGTTTTGTGCAAATATTCTACTGTATATTCAATAATTTGCCTATAGCCTATAGCTAATTCTATCCTAAATAATAATAAGATATAATAATATAATAAGATATAATATAAATATGTGATACAAATGTATTGTTAAAATCAATTATTATCTTATTGTTATGATTATGAGAACTAGTTCAGACACACATACACACTAGTTCAAACACCCACACACAGACACACCCACACACACACATGTGTGTGTGTGTGTGTGTGTGTGTGTGTGTGTGTGTGTGTGTGTGTGTGTGTGTGTGTGTGTGT
>JAOPJO010000025.1:22210322-22227537 GCA_027123675.1 Molva macrophthalma | reverse complement strand
CACACACACACACACACACACACACACACACACACACACACACACACACACACACACACACACACACACACTCTTCTACACTTACTTGACTGTAACTTGACTTGATTCAACCATTTCAAACTTTCACAACATCTTCTATATTTTATCTAAAATGTATTCAAACTTTAGCTATTTGTTTAACTTACCCTTTATTTGTTTCCAACCATTTCACATTTTTTAAATGGTGTGCATGTTTACATTGTTTACTCCATTTAGACTTTTGAATTCTGTTCAAATCTTTTCAGTTGATTTAAGCCATTCAATATTCCCTTTACGTCTTAAACGATGTGGCTTTATTAACACATATTTTCAACCTCACTTTGCACTACAGCACTCACTGCATTTTCTGCAGGAAATGCATTTTCTAGTTTTAAACATTCTTTTAATTTATTTCTCTTTAGTGCTCGCAGAAGATGCAATAAAAGCAGCGCTGTTGGACTACAGACTTAAGCAACGAGACAAGCATGATAAAAGTGTGAAAGCCAGCATTTAAATTCTGCAATCAGAGTGTTTTTATCAGTATAGGTAAACTGTCGAAATGCAATTAATTTAAATTGCTGTTTCTGATTGATTGATTATGCTTGCCTAATAAACGTGGGAAAGTGACATCAAATGGCAATGGCACTCAGTTGAACCAATTTGAATGTTGCTCAATGGCATTTGATTTTATAATTATGTTTTCATAATGTTTTCTTGAGGTGGCCATACTATTCACAGAAAATAATACTTTTGCGATAAGATTGCTGTTAATTCATGCTATAATAATTGTTTGATAAGGCAGTCTTATCTGTTGAAAATATATTATTTGCTTGAAGTGATAAGAAATATTAAATGTCTCTCCCTTCACTGTAAGATCTTTTTTTAAATTATTTATACAAAGCATTTGTTTCTCACAATCTAGAAAAACCAAGTAAATGGCATGTTTATCCTGAAATTTGTAATTATATTGTTGTTTTCAGCTTATTCATGTTTCATAACAATAGAATAATCCTATTTGAGATCACACAGTGCATTTGAGCAGAGGTAAGAGTTCAACAACAAGGTTATGCGAATATGCAAACAGCAGACTTTATTACAGGTTGTAGCTCTTTGTAGGGAGGCTAAACAATTCTTCACTACCAAGGCCTTTCTCTCGACTATCCCTCTCCTTCTCTGGCAGTGAAACAATCATCCATGCATTAGTCACCTCCAGACTGATGGAGGTGACCAACAGTGTTGTCAACACATCTCGGATGATGTTGCCAATCAGCTCACTCCTGTATCCAAGACCACATCACCACTGCTCTCCAAAACCTCCACTGGCTTCCAATCAAGCAAGAACTATCATTACTTGCAAAGCCCCCCGCTCCCTGGCTCCCTCCTACCTCACCGATATTCTCCCCCTCACTCCCACCCACAGCCTTGCATCTACATCTGGTTCCCATTAGGCAATACACTGTATAAAGCAGTGGTAATATATGTACTATCTATTACCATGCAGTAAGATCAGCAACATGGGGAAATGTGTCAATTGGTTTCCTGTTTGTTGCAGCTGTGATCAACTGATAATGCCACACCCACCAGGACCTGATGTTCTAAATTACTGGTACACCTAAAAAATGTATATAAAATGTCCAAAAGCTAATTCCAGTAGGAAGGACCAGTTATACTTTTATATAAATATTATGTTTAAACATAATTAGATATATGTATCATTCTGTCGATAGATAATTGTCTAAAATAATTATCTTTTGAAGGTGTGTGTTGTTTGTCTTACAATAATCGTATACTTTTGTTAGATAAAGTGGTTTCATGACCCAGGATCTCCAGTTTCCAACTAAATGCTGCATATTAGATTTCAGTGTTTTCATCATCTTCCATTGTTGCCATTTGTGTTTGCCTACTGGTGTGCCACGTACTATGACCAGTACATTCACTATTAGCTCATTGTTTTTACGGTTTCTTTGTCTAGAAGTAGGAAATGTCTTGATCATTTCACAGCATACTCATACAACTGGCCGACAGGGTCCTTTATGTTATAGCATATACGCAGAAAAAAACATGCCTTTAATATCATGTCACTCTTGCTCTCTGAGATTCAGACAGTGATGATCAACACTTTTATTCAGAGGATAGTATTACCCTTAACACTGTTCACTTAGCATTGGTCAACTTTGAGATTGGGGAAGAGGAGCTACCCTCCGTTGGCAATTGAGGGTCTTTTTTAACACAAGCAGCACGGCGAGCATAGTAAGAGCTACTAAGACACATAAAAGGGCCAACAGGGCTGTGACCACTGCAGAGTAGTGCAACGCATCTGGTTCAGGTCCAGGTGTGGGTAGGAAGCCAGCCTTGTTTGTAGACAGGTAAGATCCATTCCCTTGGGCCGAGGATGAATTATTTGCAGAACCACCCTGTCTTGCGGTAGTGCTGAGACAGGTTGAGTCCCCCTTAGGGACTGGAGGGGTCAATCTAAGTTGTGAATCTGAGCTTACTGATGGCGAGAGGTTGAGGGACAAACATTCCTCGTAGCTAAGTGTCTGCAGTGAGATGTGCAGAGGATACACACGAGTCATGGAAACATCTCTGTTGGTATTATTATTATGACCTGTTTTCACCAAGGACTTACCCAGTGTTTTGTCCATTCTAGACGGGAGGCTAGTTAGTTCAGGTTTGTTTCCTTCGTTGGGCTTCAGGATCAGAGGACAGATTGCCACAATGGAGAGGTTTAGCAGCAGATGGTGAGCTAGGTGAAACGGCTCTGTGCACACAAGGTCCGTGGCCATCTTAAGCTTTCCACTCAAAAGCCAACGGTAAAGATACAAAATGTTGCATTCGCACACCCAAAGGTTATTACCCAGGTCTACGGATCTGAGTCTCGGGAGCCCGTCAAAGGCACTCTCAGGTACCGAACGCAAACAATTGCTGTTGATATTGAAAATCTGCAAGTTGACCAATGAAGACATGGATAGCAGGTCGAGTGCTGATATACAGTTGGCGGAGAGGTCTAAATATGCGAGTGAGGGAGGCAACTTTGCAGGCAGGCTGGTCAGCTGGTTACCTTTCAACGAGAGGACCTGCAGTCTGTTCAGGCCCCACAGCGCTGCAGGCTGGATGGCCCGGATGCGGTTGTCTTCCAGGTCCAGGCGGGTGAGGTTGCCTAGGTGCTGGAGTGCCCCAGACGTGATGTAGGTGATGCGGTTCTCCTGCAGCTGTAGGGTCTGCAGGCTGGGCGGCAGGCCACGAGGGAACCGTGCTAGTTGGTTGTGGCTGAGACTGAGCTCCTGCAGGCCAGAGAAGGGCCTGAGCAGGTGATCTACGTTACAAAGCTGGTTCCTGGCCACTGACAGTCCCGACGTACTGAGGGGCACGGAGCCAGGGAGAGACCTGAGACCCAGGGACTCGCAGAGAACAAGGCTTCCAGGGCGGAGGCAGCAGCAGCCGGGTGGGCAAGAAGACATCAGCAGGCAGATGACCGGTGGACAGACCGACAGAACAAGGAGGACACCGCAGCATCCACTCCAAGGCATATCTCTGTTAAACAGAAATCAAGACAAAAAACAACAGATGAAACAATACATGCATTATGCACGGTATTGTGTATTAGGTCAAGGCATGGGTAGTGTTTGGCTAGGGTTTTCCTCTTTCAGATGAAACGTACTGTACCGGTATCTGTTATTTGCTATCTATCTATCTATCTATCTATCTATCTATCTATCTATCTATCTATCTATCTATCTATCTATCTATCGGTCTATCGGTCTATCGGTCTATCGGTCTGTCTGTCTGTCTGTCCACCTAGAGTTAAAAAGATCATGTCATTACTTACCATTCTTCTACTGCTGTTTGATCTGATCTGTCTGTTTTCCCTGCAGTCCTCACATGATCTCTGGTCACTATGGACAACCATCTTCTTTGAGAATTCCAAGCAGATGCTCATAAAAGTTTAAAGAGACCCTTAGGTGCTGTATTACCTTCCAGAGATCTTCTTTAGCCATATTGCGCCATTGTGATTAGTGCCAAATGGGATTATGCCGGTCTGTCTAAATTTTATTTTTTATAATGTACTCAATCAAATTCAAAGGTGGTGGTAAGCACAACGATTGACCCAAGCTACCGTGTCAGAATAGCAGTCACTTTATCAACTTCAAACAGATGACATTAAGCAAAAACACATTTCTTCATCTTGCATGTCTCCTTGTGCCTGGGCATGTGTTTCCTTGTGAAAAGTGAAAGTTAAGCGTCAGTATTTTCTAGAATTATTTAGCACCTCCCTGACAAAAGAGCAGGGAATCTGACTCTAGTTTTAGTCTCTGTCTCCAATTTCCGCCACAAGATGTTCTGCCGTTATCTTTGACATTTGAGCTCTATGCTAAGTTTGTGAATCGTAGAAAATACACATGAAAGAGAGATAAATATATGTGATTTTTGCGGCTACTATAGGCCTCTTGTTTTTTCTAATAACATTTGTTGTATTTATAGTTACATTTTTACTAAAAAATGTATCTAATTTTTTGTAATTCTTTTTTTTGGACTTAGAGACTTCCCTTTTCCTTTCAGGCTATACAATATAGTTAAGTTAAATGTAGTATAGATAGTTATTACTTTTTACATAACTAATTAATACAACATATCATAGAATCTTCATATCTTCATAGAATTACTTATACCATCATCGGACATACCTATTTTCTATACTATTTTTTACTGACTAGAATCAGTGTCCGCAATGATAAATGTAAGGATTGTTCATGTTGATCATGTTTCAGAGCAAAGTTGCCCTGGTATCTAGTTGAAAACTGTTTAAATATTAATATAATCTTGTACGGACAGTAGTCTGACAGAAGTGGCTCTTGTCATTTCTAAATTGTATTTAACTGCGATTTGAATTCACATGATAAAAAGTGATGGCTGAAGTGAATAAGTTACATTATGCAGGTTTAAAAAAATAGAAGCAAGCTGAGAATATAAATGTACACTTGCACACAGTTTGTTTTATTGTTCGAATAAATATTCAAATAGGGTTAAATACGCCAAGCAAGTTTCCCTTTAATTTATCTACATTGGTATTACAGGTGCAAATCTTAGTCTGTAGTAGGCTATAGGCCTATAGCTTAGATATAATTTCTAATAATAATTAGAAATTGATTCACAAAAACTGAAACAAATACAAAATGAAACAAAACAAATACTAAAAAGATTTTGTTTTATGATTATGTAAATAGTATATAGAAAAGTAGGCTATAGGCCTATATCCTACTTGTTAAACAAGTAAACAAGTTTACAGGTTTCACTTTTTTTTATCATATACAGTAAATCAGATAGGATTAGCTCTCTCTAAAATAATAAATTGGTAACAATAAACTTTCATACTTTACCACATCAATCAACAATTAACCACACGGCTTTGCAGTTCTTGTACAAACCTTAAAGGTTATGATTAGGGAATACCAAAGAAATATAAAAGCAACACAATTAACAAAGCAAATTATTTTTATTTATATTGATTAGAGACTTTAATTTCAAATATTGTGTCAAATGTATTTAATTTTAGTGTTTGCATTATAAATCGAAAATTTGCGGTTGATATCCTTCTATTATAATATACTCGATGAGGTGTCTTTGTATTAGGTTAACAAAACAAATCCCGGATAAACAGCAAATCACCTCACATATTGTATATTTTAATGAGATATAGTATTTGAAAAGGTAGCACTTAGCTTGAAGCCCGGGTGCATCTTTGAAGCGGAAATCTCTTTTACACAAATACAACTTCTGCTTGTTGTTGTTAATACATCTCTCTGAAGATGTTTTCTGCTCTCCACTAAACTTCCAGGTATCTTTCCCCATCTATGAATGCCTCACTATGTATGTATTTGAACATTTTGTTCTGATTCTACTTAATCTTCCAACACCTCAACTCAACGGTCGTCAACAGAGCCAGTTGGAGCCTCCCCTAGTGGTGGACCTTCTTCAGATGGCAGGTGCAGACCACATGTTGGGTGGCGCTCCCCTTCTGCTGCGCCTCCTCTTTCTGCTTCAGCTGCTCCTTAGGGCTCCTGGCCTCCTCCCTCCTCCTTTCCACCACCTGCTCCTCCGCTTCCCTCACCTTTCGAACCTCCTGGCGAGGCGAGGACCTCCCCTCCCTGCCCTTCTCCCCCACCAGTGCCTTGGACGGCATGCGCAGGTTCTTGGGCGAGGCCATGGCGCTCTGGATCTGGACACTCTTCACGTGGTCCACGGCATAGGGCCGGTGCTCCTGCGGCTCCACAGGACTTGCCTTGGCCACGGTGGCCTTGTCCTTCCGGGCCGGGGCGCTAGTGGGGGGCTTGTAGGCCTCCAGCTTGCGCTTGTGGCTCATGGCGGAGGCGCAGCACACGATGAAGACCATGACAATGAGGAGGGAGGCGACAACGATGATGATGAGCATGTACTCCTGCAGGAAGTCCACCACACGGCTCAGCACAAAGTCCTTGAGGCGGATCATGGTGGTGGTGATGCCGTTGCCCAGGGAGGGAGGGGCCAAGGTGACCTGAGTTTCCCCCTCCTCTACCCGCGCCGGTGGCCTGGTGGAGAAGGAAGTGGGGAACAGGAGCTCTGGCTCTCCTCCGTCTCCGCTGCCTCCGTCCATGGAGGCGTTGAAGAGGAGTGGAGAGCCGCGGCAGCCGCCGGCCCCGGCCAGGACCAGCAGCACTGCCATGAAACACGTGAAGCGGAAACTAGAGAAGGACGCCATCATTCTCCTTTTCAGAGCCCTACGAGGATAAGAGGGTTTTAGTTCACGTTTCAATCTCATCGGCTCATTTTAGAGGCTGTGAATACCAAAAACATTCTATCTCCTGTGAAACACAGGTCTGATAGGCAGCTGCTACAAGGTGGATGTATTTGATGTACACATGGCCTTCCTCCAGATCCCTGAGCATAGGGATGTGTATGTAACCATTTGTAACCCTAATACCTAAAACCTAACCATTTAGATTGTTACACCTGAAATTGGCCTTGAATCCAATACCTCAGCTTATTCATGTGAAATACATCATAAGAAAAAATCAACAAAAGTCTAAATAGTCTGGGAAAATGATGGTGTTCTGGTTTTTGGACAAAGGTTACTTTAAAAAATAAAGAAAAAAAGGTAAATCCTTCTCTTTTTTTACTCCACCTAACATTTTCCATGTTGTATCAAATCTATTTTTTGCCCGTAGTCAGTAAGCGGTCATTACTTATTTTGGGGTGGAGACTGTGAGTTTAGGATTGAAGGGTTTATAATTTGTAGACGAGGGAGGCCACCGTCCACCACACCAAAGCAAGGAGGAAACTATATATTCTCAAAGGAGTAGAGACGAGAGGCGTGGGAGACCTGTGGCTAGAGAGCCTCTATATTTACGACTGGGCAACAGCTGCCTCAGAACACACTCTACAATAGTCAGGCCATCCCTGCATACAGTAGAGAACAAGCAGTTTAATTGTCAATTGTTTAAAATAACGCATTCCTTGTGCAAATGAAATTAGAAATTCCATCAAAACGATTACATTGTGAAATAAATATATATATTTTACGCATTAGGGTTCTGGGGCACTGAACTTTTTTTGCAACAATGATAGGCTGCTGTTTGTTTTTGCTATTTATCTCCATCTCTTTATTATCTTTATTTATTGTCAAATCTACTTAAAAGCCTCAGAATCTTGAGTTCTATATTAATATCCGTGGCTACTGCTAACAGTCAATGCCTTTACAGTGCGTATGCTATTGCTAAGCGGCCTACCTATAGTGTGTAATTAGACATGGCTGCCTGGGATACGCAGGCTTCTAATCACCAACATGTAGGAGTGTACCCACTGCTATGTTGATCTACTTATATAGGGCACACGTCTCGCTGTGTGGCCGCAACGTATGCAATATGAACGGGTCAACTAGAAGGTAGGCTTCATTCTCCTACCGCTGGTACAGCGATAGAGCACCCTAGCCCTGTGTAAGCAAGGCTTTTTCTGGCCCTGTAATTATCTCTTGGTAAGTCATGGTGGGTCCAGATAACCTTCACATTGAGGCTTTCTGCAGGCAGATTCCACCATGTTACAATGGTCCTATTCAATTATATTTGACATGGAATTATAAAATGTATTTTTAAAATACATGTTTTAAAATATATATTAAATATTACTTGACCCCTTCACTACCAGTTTATTTCGGTTGAGATTAAGAATTAGAAAATAAACTAATGTATTTACATATTTAAAAAAATCAAAAATGATTTGATTTAGCTGCAGGAGAAAACCTTTTTCATTTGGACAACATGGGTGGGATCCCTGTCCATATGTGGTTCACTATTCACCACAGACTAACCCGTCTCCATTTAGCATGACCTGCTTGTCTTTGGTGTAAACATAAGTTCTCAGGGAAAATCTACGGAACCGCAGGGAGAATCTAGCGACCAGGACAACACCTGCCCAAGGACAGAGACCCAGATCTACTGGAATACTTAAATGATCCCATTACACCCAAATTCATTCAATAAACCATGCACAACCTCTACAGTTAAAAAGAGAAATACCCTATCGTTTTTTGTGTTTAAATCAAACAAAATTGGGTAGGTAACAATCATGAACAATAAAAAGATATAACTACAGTATTGTTTGATACAAGTATGTTCCAAGTATTATATTGTCAAAATATGGTCTACAATATGGTCCTATGGCTCAATCATAGAGCATGGCACCAACACAGCCAGCTGTTGGATCCCACTGGGGCCACCCATGTTAAGAAATGTACACACTCACAGTATTGTAGGAAGCTTTGGACAGAAGTGTCCACCAAATGGCCCTGAATTTTATGAAGCGAAAAAGAAGAAAAAGGTGTGAATACTTACGGTACAGAATGCTTCCGCTTTGTTCTTAGAGTACAAGCTGATGGAGCGGCAGAGAGAGGATTGGAAGGGGAGAAGGCAAGGGAACTGTGGCTGGGAAAGATGTTGCAAGAAGAATCCACCCGGCTCGTTCTGGGCTCCATCCCTCTATTTCCAGATTCTCCTCCCTCTTTTTTTTTTAATAATACATCCACAAACCTCTGACGATCTAAATGTTCTAGTGCAGAAGACACTGGGGACTCAAAACATAATTCTTCACATAATGCTTGTCAGAAGGTAGGGGGAATATTTTTGTGTGCTTTATCTTACACACAGTCAAAGATGTGGGCACTGAATATAACAAGGCACATAATTGCTTCAGACGGGGAAATGTTTTGCTGTTTTCAGCCATATAAGTTACTTCAAACTTCCACAAATGTATCCTTTATTAGGATCTTAAAAAAAGTGTAAGTTTGGGGGAGGGGGGGTTAACAAGGTTAGGTTAACAACAAGTTAACCTAACAATTTAAAGTTATGGTGGCCGTCTTGGGTGTACTGTACTGTGCAGCAGTAGAACAGCGAGGGGGTATTTCTGGGCCTGCAGGGCGAGTCTCTAGGCTTCTCTGTTCCCTCTCTAATTAGATCCCTGTGATTACAGCGTGACTTCTCTGGCCATATACAGGACCCTTCCACAGGGAGGTTTGATCCAGAAACACATGTACCGAGTGAAGACATGCACTTTATGTGGTCTGCTGCAGGCGTCGGCTGGCAGGAATCTGGAAGAGAAATCGATTCCTGTTTGGAGCAGAACTGGAAGCTGTAATTAGCTTGAATGTGGCTGTGCCGTTTTGATCAACATAAATTTGATGGCCATGCACATGATCCTATAACAGGTGCTTCAAGTAATAAGGACACCTTGCAGAATATACACATTTACAAAATTAGTTAAAGATATTGATTAGTCACCAATTAATTTGCAATATTGATTGTTTCAATTAAATAAATAACAGATATATTTATCAAACATGTATATACAAAGTAAACAAGGACAAAAAAACAAAACAACGATATTGAAAAACACAACACTGATGATCCACCCTTTAAAATTTCTTTATTAACTTTCTTATAATCAACGTTGATACTTGAAGCAGGGATATTGAGCAGAGATGCTGAGCCAGCCTCCGACATGAAAACTGATCCTGGTGGTTTTCATATTCATAACGCCGGAGCTTAAAATGAATAACCATTTCATTTTGTTCTCTCCACTCGCATGATGTATTATGGCAAGGTGTAGGAACACACAGACAGGGAGAGGTGGGTGGGGGGGACATTTAAAACCCAATAGAACCCAACTCCCATACAAATCCCCTCCTCAGCACAAAAAGATAGTCATTATTTACACAGCTTTCGCTCATTTATCCTGGGACTTTCATCATACACATACATCTATCTCTCAACCTACCGTGTACCTTTAGATCAACTATTAACTACCCATCTCTCAAACTAACCTTCTGCTTCTCCTTGCGAGGTAACTGCCCAATAGTAAGACTTTAAGTCTACGCATCTCCCGGGATACAGAAGACATGTTTTTAAACAATAAAATTGGATGAACAATAGTCAATTAGGACCAGGATGGTCCATTGTTGACTGGATTATGGAGTTGTATTAGAGGGCTGGGCTTGCATTAGTAAACAGACCCAACAAAACCTTGTATGATATAATAACTCTAGTGTGCTCAACACAGCTAGTCTATGATGTGTTTCAAGAATGTTCAGGAACAACAAACTGACACAATCAAGAATGGCATGCTTTTAAAAAAGAGTCAATGTTTGAGTCAATATTAACACTGCTAGTTCCTTGGCCATTTTATGTTTACGCGCCTCAAAGTGAAGTTTAGGTTGCACCTACCAAATGTTTCATCTAACCGACATTCCTCACAGTCTTCCCGTTTATGGACCACCCGCACTATGGCACTTCCTGGTCTCAACAGTGGTAACACACTTTTAAAAAGGCAATCAACAGCGAACCACAAGCTGGTTCGCCACTCCTCCGTCCAATCAGGACCGAGCTTCTATCCTTATTGGCAAATCCATCAAGACAATTTAAACTGGACAAACACCTACATTTCCCCCTAGACTAATTCAACTAGTACGTTGGAATTTGAAGCATTTGCGGAAACGGCCATCACAGAAATTAGCAAGGAGTGGAAGTGCTATGCAGGATACAAGCACAGATAGAGCGATGAAATAAACAGCAAAGCAATGACCCAATTATTCAAGTTGTAGTAATAGGTATGCATTGGTCACATTCTGGCATGACTTTTTCCGACCTATCCCTCCCCAATTTGGCTGCTCAGAGATAATAAAAAAAGAAGCATTTAACATGAAACAAAGTAGGTGCATCTCTTTGAAAAAGCACCAAAAAGGCCAAAGATATGAGGCACAACTGATGCCTCAAGACTCTTGAACGGGTTCTTGATTGCTCCGCCAGTTGATGCATATACGGTCACTGGTGGTCAAAACATTGCACAAACTTTGTTTCATATGAATTCATGTTTGGACAGCATAGAACATGAAGTAATTGACCAGAGGAATGGAAAGGAAAGAGTCCCACTACACAAGCCCACATATACAAATACAAAAACCAAGGGGAATGTTTCAGCATGTAAAAGAAAAAGTAAATAATAGAACTGATGGGCGTTTTATGTTGAACCGGTTCCCTATGTCCCAATGGCATTATTAGTCACAAAGTTGGAAAGGAATGAGTTAAAGATAGAGTGGGGACAGCGGCAGTACCCAGGCTGCACTAGGGTAAGGTTTATGGTATGTTTTCATGGTACGTTTTTCCTTTGACTAAAACAATGGCTTATAAAATAAATTCAAAACTGTTTATCATTAATTCTATGAGCATAAGGTGCAGGTTGCCCTATTATGGACACAATGGATCGTCTACATGTGTCCAATGGGTACATTTAAAACAACAAGAATGATGTCGTCAGCGTATGTCAAAAAGTGATCAGGTTTGAGAGTGTGGCACATTACTTTGAGATTGGTTGAATTATTTTCAAGGATTTCATTCTGCATATCATGATGACTTCTTCCTCTATAGATTGAATTATTCATAAACGATATTGAGCAGAATACACCACTGAGTCCTAGGTTATACATTTGGAATGTTCCCACAAAAAAAATATAAAATAAAAATACTGTCAAGAAGGTGTGAACAAGACAACTTTGAATTTGGCAACAGAATGCGTGCTTTGGGTAGATGAAATACTGTCACCGACTCAGAAAGAAGAAATTAAAGCAAACAAAAGAAAAAAATATATATCCACTGCAAAAAAGTGTGATCTTGGTCATAATTGGAAAAGAACAAAGACATTATAAAAAAGAAAGAAAGAATATTTTCTGCTAAAGTTTTCCTCGAGTCCTTTGGGATTCATTCTGTGCTGACTGAGGAGGGGTAGGGGCTGGTTAAGAAAATAAGTTTATCAGGAATGTTGCTAGGGAACGTTGCTAGGTAGGCTTGGGGAGGAACGCTGTCATTGAGATTGGCAGTGACTAGTCCTGCTCACCGCCCAGCCAATGATGGAAAGTCCTGAATTGTAGTGGGTTGGAGGGAGGAGGATGGGGGGGGGGGGGAACCCTTAAATGGCGATTTTGGACATCTGCTCTTCAAGTTGGATGATTCTCTTCTCCTGACTGCTCACCAGCTCCTTGAGGGATTTGATTTCATTCAAGATCTCATCCAGCTTGGCTTCACCCTTCTGCAAAGGAAGGAGGGGGGGATTAAAAACATAATTCCTAAAACAAACAAAAGCGAACCAGTTTGGGCACATTCATTTGCAGAAGAAGCATGACTGATGATGTATTTACAGTCAGTTAAACTTTGGTTCTGCTGTAGGCTCTAAACAGTTAAAAGGCTGTGTTGAGGAGCAGGCTGGGCTGTAATTACAGAGAGGGAGGGAGGGGGGAGCAGGGCTGGGTCTTAGGGAGGAGGTTGCATTGTGGGCACTCAGAGACGTGCTTTAACAACATCTAGAAAACCTCTGCCCTGCCCCCTAAAGCGTATATGCCCATCAACGGAGACGCAGCGGCACAGTGTTGGGGCCAATAGCAGCGCTCCATTTAGTGTACAGAAGCAAGATGGCTGAACGCCCAGAGAAAGAGAACATGTTAAATAAAGACACAGCTTTGGTATTTTAAACTGTGGAAACTAAATTCAAAACACACTGGGATAATGTAGAACACAGACACACACACAGACACTGAAACACACACCCACACACAGACATTGACATACACTCACTCACACTGACACACACACACAACTCACTATGGATGGAGTGGGGGTGGAGGTCTTGGTGGCGGGTCCCGTCTTCTCCGTATTCTTGGCCTTGTTGTCCAGAATGTTCTTCTTGACCACCTTGAGGTCTCGGTTCTTGCCGGGGACGTAGCCGTTCTTCAGGGAGACAAGGATGGGGTCGCCATTCTTGCCCTCGAACCAGTCCTCTGCCTCCAGTGCGGGGTCTGGCCCCGCCGTGTCGGGGTACAGGTCGTCCTGGAACAGGTCCGACTGCAGGCGGAGGGGGAACCGTTACAGACCACATACAGCATTCTGCACATGATGTTCATAATGTTCAGCCGGCCTTTCGCTCTTCTATAATGACACTGGGCTATTGTCCATGCTAATCTAGTGTGTTGTTGGGCTGTAGCAGCAGGAGGCCAGCATGGGCCAACAACGTCCTGTTCATACGTCTGGAGCTGAACTCACCTTCCTGGGCACCGTCATGATGATGGGCTCGCACTTCCTCTCCTGCAGCTTGTAGAAGCTGGAGACACAAGAACACATACACATCATCCACTACTACACACACACCGTCCACTACTACACACCCATCATCCACTACTACACACACATCATCTATTATTACACACACATCATCCACTATTACACACACATCATCCACTATTACACACACATTATCCACTACTACACACACATCATCCACGATTACACACACATCATCCACAACTACACTGGGGCTGTTGGATTTTGGGAGTTGATTACAAGTCAAATAGTAAAAAAAAATATATACTAATCGAATGCTTAAATTACTATTCAAATGGGCATTCTTTTATATTTTATAAATGTTTTGGCTAACGTAAGCGAATCTCGCCCTTCTTGCCTTGGCCTACCCGCATGTAAAAACAAAATGCTTTTGTCACGTCACGCCTGATGAACAATAAAGTTTTCAAGCACGTTACAAACTATTTACATCAGCCGCGATGCGAATATGCGGCATATTCCTGTAATAATCGCACTGGTGAAAAGACTTCTGGAATACTCGACCTATATAGCCTAGTGAAGACGAGCTTATGCTCCGTCCAAAATATGTGTCACTGCCGGGTGCTGACGGGGCAGCAGGAGGGATAGGATCCAACAGCAGACAACTCAAAAAAGGGTTAATAAAGAAACTCAATAATCTCCATTTCATGAACTGACAACACTTACAATTTGCGAACCATGGAAGTTCAAGTGAGGGGAATGAAGTGATTGCAGACTGTGTGTTGAGAAACGTAAACAGGCTGTTACCTCTGACATGTCCTACAGCTTGTAGAGTGTCCAAGATGACTATGACAAAGATACCTGAATGTGATTGGTTTAACGGATTTATTCGCTGGCGAGAGCGTAAATAATCTACCTTGGTGCGAATAAAGTTAATGTTGCCTTGCAAAACGGAAATCGTTATGTATGTGTACAGTCCCATTCAACTCAATGATTTGTTATTTTATTGTTGTGGGAAAAAAAATCGCAACCAACAATCGCGTTCAATGTAAAAGGACCTAACAACGTGAGTCTTGAGTCAGTGCTCTCCATCACCATGGACAACGCGGCTAATTATATAAATGACGTCGAGAGGCAGCGTTAATATAATATCCTTTCGTGCCTATTATTTACTTTGCAAGAGAGGAAGGATTATTGGTAGAATGCCCTCTAGTGGACAGAATGTTTACTAGTGGCTTTGGCAATGCATAAGCCTGTGTATGCAGTGTATAGGTACATAGTAAATATTAATAATAGGCTTAATTTGAGCATTAAAAATTCAAATATAATTTGAATATTAAAAATAATAAGGAATGAAGTTCGAATGGGATTATAGAGGATGATGACAGCTCTATACTACACACCCATCATCCACTACTACACACACATCATCCACTACTACACACACATCGCCCACTACACACACTCCCAGCTAAGGAAACCAACCCCATGCTGGATGGATTAACATTGCCTCCTGCTGGTAAAGTCAAGTCAGTCCCTATATCCGTTCAGCACATCTCCCGGACTTGGGGTGCAAAACAGAACGGGCCAGTCTTACCGGGCGATTTCACACTTGTTGACGTCCAGGCCCCTCTTGGACATGTAGCCCATTCCTCTCTGGGGCTCCTTGGTGGTGTAGGTGCTGAGGTAGTGGACAAAGGGCGCCTCGTCTGTGATCTCAAAATAGCGGATGCTACTGTCGCCCTGTTAAAACACAATCTACTCATTGGTACCCACTGGGTCAACCGCAGGAAATAACAAACAAAGACGGCATCAGCAGCTTTTGGGGCATGTTTGGTCAGTCCTTGGTCAGGCGGCCTACCTTTCCACAGAGGTAAACCACGTTGGTGTCGGGGTCATAGAAGGGCAGAAGGACTCCGTTGCTGGTGTCCATCTCATGCACAGAGATGGGCTCATCCATGCTTTCCTACGAACACAGGAACGACATTCACCATTAAGTTTGACATCTATTCCAGTACTGCAAGATTTAATAGAGCATAATTTAAAGTGTTAGCTCCGCCTATCGTGAGACATTGGTGTTAATTGATTGACTGGGTCTGGCTTGGAGGGGTGTGGCTACCTACCGGGTTCCACAGGGCCAGTTGTCTCTCGCTCATACGGCTGAAGCCTGTGGTGAAGACATTCCCGTCAGACAGGAAAATGGCTCTCATTGGCCGAGCGCCTTCATGGGCCTTCTCCTTCTCCTGCCAGGTTCAGGTAGAGAGGTCAAACGGTTATAACAACAAATATGTGGCCAGAAACAACAGACATGGGGTTTTGATTAGGGCTGCAATGATTAGTCAATTAATCATTTAATTTATAGTTGATTATTTGTCTGGGTCATTTACCAAGTACAAATACCAAGCATTTGCTGCTTGATGCTTCAGAAATTCAAATATTTAGCTCATGGATCATTACAAAATGAATACATTAGGTTTTCTTGGCTACTTGTCAGATAACGCAAGCACATTTAAGACATCACTTTTAAGTCTGGTAACTTGTGATTGCATTTGCTATTATTTATGACATTCTAGACTATAAGACTGAATATAATCATTAGTTGCAGCTTTAGTTTTGATAATATCATGTTTCTGGGTTTGTGAGATCAAGGGTTGCTCTCACGGCAATGATGGTCTCCTTGCGAGGGTCAATGACGCGGATGGTCTTGTCCTTGCAGGCGGTGCAGATCAGGCTGCCGTTGCGGTTCCAGCAGGCACTGAAGATCACGTCTGGGTGCATGTCCTCCAGTGTGATCATGGCTTCCCCCGTGCCCACATCCCACACTATCACCTGGTTGTCACAGCCTGGCCACACACATACACACACAGTGAAGTTTCAGTAAAGAATGCACCGACTGCAGTGTATGGTACTACGATCATTCACCCACATGTTCTTGCCTAGTCACACCCACTTACACACTCTGTCTCAGTGCTATCTTTTATGGAAATAACGTAATGTAAGGAATAATTAATATATGGCGAACAGAGAAAAGCATTAAGAGACCGAAGCGGGCTGGGAGGTTGATTTAGAGCACAACGAAGAAGAGAAGCTTCCCTGACCTGCACTGAGGAGGACGTTGCGTGCGGTGGGATGCCAGGAGATGATGCCCACCCTCTTGGAATGTCCCTTCAGGACCACCACCGGCTCCTCCAGCGAGGTGATCAGGCCGTTCTCGGGTATCTGCCACACCTGGTGATCGACAGGGCCCAGATCACGAGTCAGACAATACACTGGGAAGGGCAAAGCAACCCTGAAGCCACGTCAACCTTTGCCGCTGAACATGGCAAAGTAAGCACAAAAAACTTTGAAATCAATGAATGCAATTGTTAAATAATGTGATCATGTTGTGCAGTTCAATGAAACTGATCTTAGAGTCGAATTCAGTTGCAGGCAATAACCTGAAGGGGGTGGCAAAGATTTAAGAACAAAGTCTGCAGACATTTTAGGAACACTCTATCTATCGATCTATATCGATATCGATATAGATCGATATCTAGATATAGATATCGATATATATCGATCTATCTATA
>JAOPJO010000025.1:22161210-22185797 GCA_027123675.1 Molva macrophthalma | reverse complement strand
TCTCTCTCTCTCTCTCTCTCTCTCTCTCTCTCTCTCTCTCTCTCTCTCTCTCTCTCTCTCTCTCTCGCCATATTTCCCGACAGCCCGGCCCATGAGAAGCAGGCTTCAGTGCTCCCCAAGGCCTCCTGTCCCTCTCTATAACCTAGCCTGACCCTTTGTCAGAGCTGTGTGTATGGATTATTGGACAATGGTTTCATGCAGTCGATTGTCATATGATTGTTGCATTTAAAGACAGTGTAATGGAGGTAGAGACGGTTGGCGGCTAACAGAATCTGGGGCTGTGGTGTTGTGGAAGCTAGCGCTATCATCTTTATGTCTTGGCAGAGAGCCCTAGGCGTACATCTGTGTGTGTGTTTGCGTAAGTGATGGGAATGCTTCGACAGATATTTTTGGAAAAGCACATAAAGTAGCACAATGTTTAGTTGTTTGTTTGCACAAGAGAAAGTATAATACTAAAACTAAAAGCACATGGATAACACGTTCTCAACTTATCAACTTTTCACATTATCTTGTTCTGCTGAAACAGTAGGTCATTAAGTTGTTTATTGCTATTTTCTTGTTGATCAACCAGTTAGGAGAGAATGTTTATGCTAGTAATGTAATGTATATGTAAAACTAGAGCGGTGAGAGCCACGTTTCGCACTCTAGGTTTGAGTAAACGTGTCTGTCTGCATGCCTTCCGTCTGTTTGTCACTCAATACCATAGACTCAGGGCAGAATGCCCTCCAGCAAACACATTGTGAGTGAATCCCTTTCTCTGGGTCTTCTTCATTGTTCTATCCCCTTCCTTCGTACATATTTGCAATGCGTAACAATCATCGTAATAATCTCTAGAAAGAGATTCCGATATAGGCTTGTGTGTTATATTGAAAGGTGGCCTAAGGTGGATACATAATTCTTACTTTATGTAATTCTACAGGGGATTGCACTGTGAATAAGACTGTACTGCTGCTGTCTTCACTAAACAACATGCCACAAAGAGGTTTTTCCCTGCACCTTCACAACCTGTCATTAGCGCTTCAATGACACTTCTGAGAATGCACAGATGCCCATGAGGGGCTGGCGGGGAACGGAATCACATGTGGTTGTGAGCTGAGTTGATTTGCTGTCTTCCTTTAGCCGAGCGGCCATGACACTAGCTTCTCATTATGCATGCAATATGTGCAGCAAAAACATAGAGACTGCTTAATGTTGGCCACCCGCAGTCACAAACGTTTTTTGTCAGCTGTGCGGGAAGAATTGTTCATGAAGGTCACATCAAGCTCTTTGTTTTTGTTGTTTTTGACACTTATTTTAGGCAAAGTTCACCTTGAATCAAAGCAGAGTGGACGGATAATGGTAGAATGGTGGAAAGAGTTATATTTGGAAACACACTTAAACTTTGTTTTATAAAATGCTTTATGATACTTTTTGATGGTGGTCATATATTGTGCAGACTCAACACCATTCTTTATTCGACTGTTGGTCGAATAAAGAATTCGACACACAATGTTAGTTGTGACTTGTGAGTTTTATTTAAAAACATTTCAAAGGCTGGTTCGCCCAGATTAGATGACAGAGGTCGACCTCAAATTGAATGCTGCAGGGATTAGCATTCAGCAAAGATATTGCCCAAGGCTATGGATTTCACAGACAATAGACTGCAACTCTCCAAGGGAAACAAACAAATCATTATTTTCAACTGAAGTGTAATGCAACAATGTTGTGGGTTGCTATGCCCTATAATCAACCATTATTCCATAGTTGTATTCATTTTATTTGTTGTTATTCCCAACATTTGATTCATTATACTCCGTCTCAGCTACACCAGGTTTGTGACATATCTCTCGCTAGAGACGCTGAAGTAGCGAAGGGTTCTGCGTGGCAACAAAACAGACAAGACAGAACGGGATCTGCATCTTCTCGAGGGATACAATGCCAGTGATGACACTGCTGTTGCTGTGAGAGCCAGCTTTTCAGTTACGGGCAGACGAACTCGGACAGCTTCCAGTCTCTCTCCGTCTCTCTGTCTCTGTCTCTGTCTCTGTCTCTCTCTCTCTCTCTCTCTCTCTCTCTCTCTCTCTCTCTCTCTCTCTCTCTCTCTGAATCCATGCTTATCAGGCTAATTCCCTTTGTCTGATGGAGGCACACCACGCTTCATCTGTCATCTGCCCCCCGCCCCCCTTTTCAATACAAATGTCAGCTTTGATGTCACAGTGCACTGCGATCACAGCCATCCTACATTCTCTCACTGCTGCTGCTTTCCAACAGGCCACGAGTGGGTGGCCTAGCTGAGAGAGAGAGAGAGAGAGAGAGAGAGAGACTGAGAGAGAGAGTGAGACTGAGACTGAGACTGAGACCGAAACTGAGACAGAGAGAGACAGAGACTGAGAAAGCCAGTAGATTGTAACATAGCTTCACGTGATCGAGGCACATGCGACATCACCGTGCTCCCGGGCCGAGCCCCGAGCCTTGCCCGGCTTGCGCGTTCACGTAGCGGAGAGTGACATCATCGCGTCGGTGCATTTTGTGTTTTGTGCGCTGCCGTGTTTGTTGTTTGTGGCGCGCACGCAGGAGGATGCGGGGAGAGGACTCCCAGACCAGCGGCCAACGCGTTTCCTGCCATTCGTTTGTGAATCTCCAGATCCTCCGCTCCGCCGTTTCCTTCCTCCCCATCCCATCCCTCATCCCCACCCCCAACCCCCAACCCCCAACCCCCGTTATTTAAAACAAACAGTCAGCCGACCTTCTCCTTCTCTGTGTGCTGGAGATCCCCAAAAAAGAGGAAGTTGAAATGACAGTGCTGATAGATACTGCTTTTGTGTGGAGGTATTTTTAGTCCTCCTGGTTGATTGGGTCGTAAGAAAACTGACCCTTTAAAGCTGAATATAGGACCGATAGCTGGTCTGACGGGTCATTCATAAGCCACTGCCGGTTTACAGTTTGTTTCGTCGTAGTTGTCCGTCGTTTGGGTTTTTTGGCACCATTCGTAGTCGTGTTGGTGTCAGTAGCATGACGCGTCCTTTTAAATCTTTCCAGTTTCAAAAATCGATATTAAGTGTTTGTGTTTGGATTCTCAAGCCTGCAGTAACTGCTAGGCTACGGCTGCAGTGCGTGGTAATTCAATTATATTGTTGATTGTCTTCTTAGAGCGCCTTCCCATCTGCATGAAATTAAGATAATGACTTAGTGTGATACAGTTTCACAGTTGAATGCATTATTAAGAAGAATAGACCGCATAATTGTTATTTTATAAGCATTTCGAAATATATTAAGTGGAACGGAAAAACTATTTCAGTCTAATATCGTACTTTAAATTACTATGCACTTCAACATATTGGTTCTCATTTGGATTATTTAAAACTGGTAGGAAGTTCTATCATACGTAAAAGGGAAGCACACCATTTGTGTGCTTTACCAAGTGATATGATGCCAAAAGCCGAACATTAAGAAAATGTGATGTTTTGAGGCCTTTTAGAGGACAAGATACATTACACAAACAAACAGGAACAACAAGCGGCTGCAAACCCTAAGGGGTTTGCTGGTCTTATGCTTATCCTTACTCCATTAGCGCAACAGAGAATCTGCTTAGGCGGACGGTTTCCTTCATAAAGCACTGAATCCCTGAGACAGCTCATGCATTTGTTTTCTTCCTTTTTTGTTGTTGTTGTTGTGGCCATTATCGGTCACGGCACAATCGTCCTCTTCAGTGCCATACGCGTCATCATCGTCATCATCATCGTATGCCGGGGTATACAGTACAATGCAGCCTTTTGTGCACATGATTCAGGCTGATTTCATGCTGGAAACTATTTAGCCGGGGATCACATGTTGTTGGGGGGGCGCTGCCGCTCAGAGTCTAGCCTTACTCACTTAAACGGGGAGAGAACGTCTGACTTCCTTGAAAAACAATACGCTCCTTGTTTGTTTAGGGATGCATCTGGAATTATCAAGAGTGTGGGAAAAGAGGTTTCCCTACTCTGCTAGTTTTTGTTTGTTTGTTTGTTTGCTAAAGTGTGTTTCTCCTCAGAATCGTATCATATTTCACGAATTACTGCCCTGAAGGTCAATAGGACGGGGCGAAACACCCAAGATCTTGTCCCAAAACCAAAATTGCCAACGTCATTGATTCGAGAAATAATGCCCGAAGCAATTGTCAGCGTTTTACTGCGGTCGGCTGTTTGACGAACTATGGCATGATTTGGTAATTTGTCATTGAAAGAAAAAAAATATTTCCACACTCCGTTTGGCAAGGCTTTTAGCCTTCTCGAGCATGTGTTCTTTGACGTTGTCGACAGATGGTATTAATTTAACAATGACATTTGTTGTCATGAAGAAAAAAACAGTTTAATCCTAACCTGTTCTAGAAGTAAACTAAATAAGGAACTCTCATTTGGCAGGAAGTAGGAAGCTGATAAAATAAAGGTCCTGTTATATATACGTTATATATACAGCGTACTGGATACTACATTTAACTGTTTACTGTAGTCATGAACGGGCATTGACACATAACCGATCTCCCGGTTTGCGCTCAGAGACGAGGTCATGCCCTGTTGAGACTCAAACTCGGGTCAATAAAATCTGTTCAGTACTGGTCCAGCATGTTTTTCAGGCTGAATGTGGTCCATAGTTTCAGTCATTGTGTGTAAGTGGTTTAGCAAAGTGGTTTAGCAACATCAGTGAGAAGGCTTCATTCTTTCTATAGGTGTTTTAAGCGGGTCTGTACCCTGCTGCTGGGTACTGGGTAGTAAATTGTTTGTTTTAATGTTATACAATCAGACCCATCAGATGGTCCGAATCGGTAACACCGGGCAACGTGGGGTTCCCGTGTACGCGACTCTACCCCGACGCTCATGTGACATGTGAGTGAGAGCAGTAGATGAAGAAAACATTTTGCCACGCTACGCTTTGATTTGTTGAAGTTGAAAAAAAACCTGACCAAAAGCCCGACCAAGGACATGTGGTCAAGTCGCACATTTTTACATGTTTACATATTACATGTTCATTACAACGACTTTGAGTTATCTACATATATTTAGAGTGGTAGAGACACATATTTGTTCTTTTTTTATATTTCTGCACTTTAGTTTGGGTGATTTGTTACTGTTACTGACTGGAGTACTGATCAGTAAGATTGGTATTTATTTTTTATTTTACAATTCAATAGTTAAATAATAATATAAATTCATGCATCAATTCATCTCATTTCATCATAACACTTAGGCCTGGCCTACAGGAAAGAGCAGTTTATATGTTGACTGTTTCCAATGTTGTGTTGGTCATACTAATGATTTATTGCTTGTGTTTAGTGAATAATACAGAAGATAAAGAACTTTAAAAAGAAAAATCGCATACTAAATCGCAATCGCAATATAAATAAAAAGAATCGCAATTTGATTATTTTCCCAAATCGTTCAGCCCTACTGGGTAGGAGACTGTTGATGTGAGTTTGACTACACAGTCTAGTTCATGGTCTTGAGAGCTGGCGTCTGTAGCCCAAATGTGACCACGTATCAGCTGATGTGATCTTGGGATGAAGGATTGCTCAGAGAGTGTCCATTACTAACGTTGTGTGTCAGTTGATATTTTCAAAGTGCCTGCACACAGTATGCACACACACAAATGGGTTGCTATTGTGTTAACTCCTATCTCCTGCTCCTTTTGTGAGTTAAATATAGCCACTAGCTGAGGGGGGTTTCACAGCTGGCTGTTTCCTTGAGATTAGCGATGCAAAAAAAACTACAATCAGACAAGATACAGATTAAATGTTTGTTTTTCCAAGTTAAGTGAAGTTCTTTCCATTCTCCAGTGTCTGAAAAATAGATTTTTGAGGCCCATATCTGACCTGATTTTCAGTTATTTATACACTACTTTAAAATTAGTTATTAGTTTCATTATGTGACTATTAATTACAAATGTAATCATGAACCATTATCATAAACTATTATTAAGCATCGGTTGAAGCATTTGGTGTCAGAATTTTGAATATTCTGGTTTATTGTAAGCTTTTGCAAGTGACTCATACAAAAACTCTGAACTTCTGTTTATTTACAGGGTGAAAGAAGAGGGACAGAGAGAGAGAGAGAGAATAATCAATACTGTGATTCATTTTAATACCCTGTATTTAACATTAACTTTCCTTCAGGTTTTTTGGGGGGATTTTGAATTGGAAAACATTGGCAACCCTTGTAGTCAGACTTCAACCATCTTAAACAATAAAAGCACCAGGGGCCAGACAGGGCCTTCCTGTATGTGCTGTTGGCTCCAGTGGGGGCCACCTACAGAGTTAATAATTAACACATGCACTATGACTAAATTATTCAATGTGAATTAGTCACCGGTGCAAAAAAATCATACAACAAAATAGCAGTACGCAAAATAAAGTTCAGTATAATTGGTTTGCTAAAGTAAATCTGTAAAGTAAAGTATTATCGTTGTCAGTTTCAACCTTTCAGTCATAATAATTTAGTGCAGATGTATGTGTAATGATAATAGTCCTAATCTTTGTAAGAGACACAATGGTCTTTGTCAATGATTTGGTGTTAGAACGCTGCAGGCTGACTGTATAAACATGGCTCTGTGGACGCTTTTCCAGAGGAAGCTGAGAAGCAGAAGGATGGTTCATATTTAATCTGCAGTTTCTTTTCCTTTTTCATGTCAACACAGGACTGAGGGAATGTATCCCCCCCCGTCGTATGACAACAACTAGCTTGATCTGTTCCGCCTTTGAATTCCTCTTACGAAAAACTGTTTGGTCTTGCTCACACCAAAGTACATTTTCAATTCAGCTCTATAAATACACCGCGTGGCACATGCACACTGTCAGAACAGACGTGTTTACGCCCATGCACTATTCATATCACGTGGCACACGCTCCTCTCGTTTCGTAAACATTGCACTCACTGACAGAGAGACAGCGAGGTTCACGACCCAAAATCAAACCAGTGTGGAAATGTCCTCTTTGCGCTGTTAAAAAAAACAAATAAAGGCACTAGAGTAGACAGTAGAGGCTGACAGGCTAAGCGTTGACACAAGAAAAGTAAATCCAGGGGGAATAGAATTACTTTTCACCAGCTCCGGGTGCTCTGGGTCTGTCAGCCAAGCCCCCGTCCTAATCCATCCACCCAGCCTGCAGCCCCAGACCCACCCCACTCCTCCTACCCGCCTGCCCGCCTCTGGTGCCCCCCGTGCCAGGCAGACGTGACACCTGATCCCCGGGTCAGCTGTGGAGGATATTTCGGTCGTCTCTCTTGCCGTGTGTGTGTGTGTGTGTGTGTGTGTGTGTGTGTGAGTGTGTGTGTGTGTGTGTGTGTGTGTGTTTTCTTAATGTCATAAGGGCTGCTTTCACTCGGACAGCCCGTCACATGTCACTGGGTTAGTTTAGACTCTGTGTGTGTGTGTGTGTGTGTGCGTGTGTGTGTGTGTGAGTGTGCATCCATTCGTGTGTGGGTTTTGAAGGTGCTGAGCTGAGTTGATTTCAAGCCCTACAGCCAGTAGTGGGCTGGGATCATAGACCGCATAAAATACATAAAATACATAAAATGCATATGGGATGTGTGTGTGCATTAGGGGTGTAACGGTACACAAACATAAGGGTTCGGTACGTACCTCGGTTTTTAAGTCACAGTTCGGTATGTTTTCGGTACAGCGGGGTTAAAAGAAACAAAACATTTAAAAAAATATATATCTTTTTTTAATTATTATTATCAAACAGTGGTTTACTGAACAAACAATGGGTCTTTCTTAAATTAAAAAAAGTATGTCAATACTGCTGCAATCTACTAATAAAAAGGTAGAATTTACTGAAAAATAAATAAAAATAATTATTCTCAAATAAATAAAAAATATAATAAAATAAATATCCATTAAGGTGCAGCATTTAGAAAATTAACTGTAGAAAATAACTTTAACTGTTCTTGAACTGCTTCACATTAGAATTGCCAGCTTGAATGTTGGTTGCGAATTTTTCACACAATTAAATAACAAATCATTGAGGTGAATGGGACTGTACACATATAACGCGATTTCCGTTTTGCGAAAAGGACGACCTTAATTTTATTCCCACCAAGGTAGATTCTTTAAGGTGCGTTCACACCACAAAAGAAGGCGAGGCGCGAATCCATAAAAAGTCAATGCAAAGATGCATTTAGAGGCACATTTTACACCAGAAAAACCTGCTTGATGAATGGCGTGGCGCGAATTGATTAATGGCGTGGCGCGAACACCCTGGGTGTGCAGTTGTATTGCAACAGTTTCGATTTGGATAGCAACCTTCTGTGAAAAGGGTGATAGCCTATTTTAGTTATTGAACAGGGAAACTAACGTCTCCAAAACAGACCCAACAGCCATTCTATTGAACTCTTGGATTAAGAAGTAAATCCAAGAGTTCAATTCAATTGTACTCCAGTATAATTGAATCCTCTAAATACATAGGGTATTTTGGTGAAAGGACAGAGCATAAGCTCGTCTTCACTAGGCTGTCAATAGGTTGAGTATTACATCCGTCTTTTCACCGGCGTGATTATTATAGGAATATATATATATATGCATCGCGGCTGATGTAAATAGTTTGTAACGTGCGTGTAGACTTTATTGTTCATCAGGCGTGACGTTTCGTTTTCACATGCGGGTAGGCCAAGGCGAGAAGGGCGAGATTCGCTTAGGTTTTGGAGATACATTTTGAGTTTTTTCTCTTTGATACGGTCTCGCTCCGCAGTAATATAAGGGACTCTGTTAGCAATGACACTCGCATCGCGTCAAGATAACGCTGTGTTATTTTTAATGCATAGATTTTTTTTACTGCATTTCTTTTTAAAAATAATTTTCTTTGGCCTGGCGCTGTACAATTAAAAGGGAAGTTTACTTCAATATAAGATTTCTCACACACAAAAACGTTCTGCACGTAAGGTGGTTAAAAAAAACGCTGCTTTCGTTCGGTACACACGTGTACCGAACCGTAAGACCATACCAAGATTTTCGGTAGGAATACGTGTACCGTTACACCTCTAGTTCACATAGAAACATCTCACATGCTGTTTAGTGTAGCCAATAGTGCCGTTTCTTGTTCAAGATCGAGTTAACCTACAGTCACTCATTTTGTTACATTATAAATAAAGCATAGATACTTTTAGCATGAATACGTTTCCTGCTACTACTGAGAGAAAGCCTATTGATTTAAGCTGATTTTCCACAGTTTATATTGTTTCTGTTAAGAAGATTAACTGCAAGAGATATTGTTTGTGATCTACTGTTGCCAGCAACTCATTAGCTAGATAATGGCATGCAAATTTACAGTGAGACATTTTGCCCAAGACAATACTTGGTCTTTTACATGAAATCCAAGTTTATTGCACATTCAGTTGCACTGTAAAAACCTCACAGTGCCTTCAATGTGCAGTGAACTTCTTGATCACATGTACAGCTATGTACAGCAAGTACAGCATTCCACTGGAATTCAGTAGAATCATGGCCCTCTGCCAGACTACTTTCCCATCACATGTGCTGTGCAATTCATCACATGTACAGATGGACCACAAGTTCGTAGGAAACAGGCTCTTGGGTAGTTTGGTGACATAATGCAATATAGTAGAGTCATTCATTTGCTGTTCAACTGCTAGGATACACATACATTGTGAAAGATAAATCAATCTTTGAAAGAGAATTCATATCATATTTGTTTAATCATTGCAGCATTCACATTTTATTTTCCGTAATTCCAACATAGGCCAAGCTAGGCTCGTACTGGAAATTAAAATGAAAGGTTTAAGAGGAGGGTTGGGCTGTTAATGGAGGCAACGACCAGGGTGTGGTGATTGTAAAACATTGAGGTATACACACTAGTTATGTGACGATTTAGTTAAGGGTCTTTCAACCCAGTAAAGAAGATAAGGTTTCGAGTTGACTAGGCTGGAAATGGAGGCAATATTTCCACACATAAAGTACAGAGCATACTCTGGTTAGCTAAAACAACCAAACAAACGATAAATCCATCAAATAATAAACGTGTTTGCACGTAGGGTTGAATGACGAGTCTCTGCTTGTTGTCGAGTGTGTTGGTTGCTACATGGTTGCTCACCATGACAAAGCCAAAGGAGCAGTTGGCAAACACATCACCGCAATACAATTCATCCAAGACAAATCATGCAGCCATAACCAACAGGATCCCAACAAACAGAGGTGGCTGTTGCAATCTGTGAGCTGGTCACAAAGGAGAAGCCCTTTGATCTACTGAACAGATTCTGATGTAAACCTACTGGATCACGTGGCCCAGTGGCCTGACCCAGATGCAGCTCCCCAGCAGACTGTATGTCTGCTCCGGTCTGGTGTGGTGAGGATGGTTGGTCCTGTACAGTTACAGTATATACCTGTTGTTCAATCTGAGAGTCAGTGGCGCTGAGGCTGATGTGACGAGAAGGACGGAGGAACACTCAGGATCACACCATGCGTCTTCCCTCCACTGATAGGCCGGGGGCAACCACGAGCCCTGAGGAAACGACCAGCAGGAAATGGGAGCAGTGGGACAGAACTTCCCAGCAACCTTCTTTGAGGTTGTTTCCATCTCCATGGAGACATCAGACATTTCTAAAGAGGACATGATAGCCTTTGGCTGGCAAATGGGTTCCTCTCAATAGTCCGCTAGTCTAATCACATACTGCAGTGTGAAATCTGATATTAGCATGTGATGTTTACCACTGGACACTGTACGACTCCTGCCCTGTGTCAATGGCGGCCCATATGATGAAAACTCCAGCCTCCTAGTCAGTAGGAGCAAGTAATATACAGATGCAACAAACGACAAGCTTTTAATCCGTGCCTGCTTAAGGGAAGACTGTCAGAACATGATTTTCAAACAGTAGTGATGAAATAGGGCTTTGTCTTAAATGTTATGCAAGTCTGCATTGAGAAAGGAGACTGAGAAAACAAATTGTTTATGATTAAAGATACAAAAACAATAAATAAAGGCAGGAAAGCTTGCATTCAGTGTATTCCAGAAGGATTGTTTTCCCTGTCTTGAGCTATAGTGTAGCTCAAGAAAAAATGCCTAAAATCCATGTTTCCAGTAGCATTGGAAACAGTATTGAGGAAACCCAAAAACAAACTTAAACAGACCACGTGATTGCAGTGGTTTAGAAGAACAGATTAAGCTAATGCACCAAACAATATTTCCTACGAAAGTTATCAGGCTAGGATGAGAACTCAAATCAGTATGAGTAGGGTATCCTAAATAACTTCTCAGCCTATTTTAGCAAAACCCAAAACAAGGGATCCAATTACAATCCAAGACAGATGACATTCATATCTGTACATACATTTAAAATGCACTGTATACCCATACAGTATATGATTCCAGCCCATTAATGCAAGACAGGCAACAGCCAATCACTTGGATCCAGTCCATATATGGTGTTGTTAATGCATTCCAGTTAAGACTTTGGACGCCCCGTCTTGTCAATGGCTATTTGTACTCCAACTGGTTTGTCAATGAGAGGGCTGCAATGCTATGATACTACCGGCACACCCAGGGAGGTTGCTGCAGGGCAGGTAGTTGAAGACAATGACACACAAAAAGAAAAACCGCCTACGTTCACACAAGTGCATATATGATGGACCACTGGGTTAATGTTTCTTTCTAGAGAATCCTAATGGGGAATTTTACTTAAGTGCCATGCTTTATCAGAAACAACATAATACATCAATGGACAACTAGGCCAACTACACTACACTAGTCTAGAATATCTCAGAAAGCTTTATCAGACGTCAATGACACTAACAAGTACTTGTTATTATTGTTATATTATTGTATGGTATTGTAGCCTCTATTATCATGATATGCTGTATTGATAATAGCGGGAAATATACAGAGTTGTTATGTTCATCTTCTTTTTGAGCTATGTGCTTCATTGTCCACATGTGAATGAGCTGCTGCATTAGGTTACATAACAACTGGAAACAGAGCCAATATGAAGTTGGAAGATTTTAAGCCCAAGAAGCAATACACATTGCAATCATCTCCTAAACACATGACATAAGAAACTATGACCACTGCTCAAAATAACTAAATTCTTCTTTATCACCTAGTGGTCTAGCCAGAGGCTGCAGGAGCAGAAAGAGGCTATGACCCAATGCATGGAATGTTGCACAGTAGTAGGCAATGTTAAAAGAATACATTTTGCAGTTAACCTCCAAGACATTATTTTGTAAACCCAGCTAATAAAAATAGCCACGTGCATCTCCTTTTCTACCCAATAACAGACACTGCCTAGAGACATTTATACAAAAATAAAAGAATGGACAGTGTTCTCATTATTACACATCTGCTAATGCTGAAGCTAAATCTTATTAGAGAGCAACAAGCGTTCCCACAGTGTAGTCATCCTCCTGGTCCATGGCTGCCCGGCCAGAAAACTGCGCCCAAATGCTCTCCATACACACCAGCGGCCTTTTGTCACCAAGAACGCATGAAACACCACCTAAATCCCCTTCCCGTAGCCAAGGCCATGGACCACCATTGTAATCAGATTCCAGCTGCATTCCACTGCTTTTTTGCAACAATGAGATAAGGTGGTGTTTTTTCACCTCTCACTGCCTTCCAGCTCCCATGCCTCTAAGACACCATATGCCACTGCCAGAGATCCATGGAGTTTCGTGCATTATGTTTTTTGCATGACATCTGAAAAAGGGATATGAGCTTTGCATATACAGGTAGGGCTGTGCGATATGATGATGTATATCGGGGGACGAGAGAAAAATGTCTATCAATAGATATTTCCCTCTATCATTTTACGTCATTCATTCGCTTTACGTAAGGCAGAACAAGAGTCAAAATATGCGATCTTTTGAAAGAAAAGCAAAGAGTTGAAAGAGTCTTTAGTGTGCTGATATGTGAAGCTCGTTCTGGACAGCCGTTGATTTTGATGTCTGTTGGAGATTTCTTGAACTTGAAACAAAGTGTTTTTATATTTGTTTTTGATATTTTATATTGATATTGTACTTCGGTTTACTGGCTGCAGTACTGGAGAATTCTGAAACGGAACAAACAGTGTTTTTTACTATAATATTTATTTATTATTTTATATGTTCAATATCCCTTCTTTTTTTCCTCATTTGTGACAGTTCTGCTCAACTTCACTTCCAAATAAAAGGAGAAAAGTGAAAGTGCCTTTCATTTGTATTTAGTGGATAGTATTATTAAAAAGTAGTCATGAGGCATGTGGTTATTATGGGTAGACATTTTCTTCATAGAATTAACAGTAAATGTACTATATTGTGGTATATATCGTTATCGAGATATGAAAAGAGCCATATTGTGATAGAAGACAATCTACAGCTAGAAATCCTATAAAAAACAATCTGTTACTAAGAGTTTGCTTAATTGAGGTAGGGAACCACAGAACTAGAAGTATATCTCCACAACTGCAAGAGCTATATTATGTAATCATGGTACCAAAATAAAGATAACACCTGTGAGAGTGTTGTGCAATTGAAATAATTGACGTGAATTCTACTTGGTTAGTGTGAATAAGGCTAGAACACAGCATAAGTGGAAGATTTAATTTCCACTTGAAATAAACAATAAATACAACTTTGATGACCAAAAACAACAAATGTAAGACATCATTTTTTTTGTTCTTGATTGTTTTTTGCCTCTAGTTTGGCGTGAATTGTATGTATGAATGTATGATGCATGTATGAAATACATACATCTCTTTTTGTTACATGCTTCTTAGTTTATTTGTCTTTTGTTTAGAAAAAGACAAGGGTTATGATAAATTAAAGAATCTAATCTTTCGAGGGGTGTCACATGAATGCTTTCACATGTGTTAAAATGCCTTAAAATGTCTTTGCAATCTCTAATATGACTAATATAAAAAAGTACATGAACTTCTTTATGTAGAGTATTTTATATATTTATGGTACATTGGCTTTCAAAATGTGTACATAATTTAATACAAATAAACCTATACAACTATATTTATTATTTCTTAACTGGATAGGACAGCCCACCAAATCTGACCAAGCCTGAAAAGAAGCCCTGCCCCTGTTCCCCTGGTCAGTGGCTCCCCCTCCCCCAGCCCTCAGCCCCAAGGCCTCAGGCCCCAGGTCTCAGCCACTGGCCCATTTCACCAAATGTTGACCAACACCCACCTTGGTGGATCAGGGAAATAAAGAGCAGATAATATTTGTGTCTGTGTATCCGCTATTGGTGCAGGCTTAAGGCTTGATGAGGAAGATGAGGAACAGCGTCATATCATATTAGAGTGATGTTGAGCATTTTTTAAGAAAGGACTAGGCTGCCTATTCCCCAATAGATGTCTGTCCAAGAAACCTTAAAGCTGGATGTAACATTATGAAATCAAGTCTATGAATGAGCTAAGGTTTTGTCTACTGCCAAACATCCGTATGCCTCCATATATTGTGTAACTTACAGCAAAAAGTTGTATACATGTTGATAATAATAAGTTGGATGGAAGAAATAAGAACAATGACCTAAAACAAGCCCATGATCCATTAATGGTATTGTGTAATTTAGGTAACATTGGGGATGGGGACAGAAAGTGGCAGGAAGGAATGAATGAGAACATTGATGAATCAATGATTGACTCCGATTAAAGACGAGACGATTTATTTGATTACAAAATTATCTCAAACTAGTCTAATTATATGTCATTACTAATATCAAAACACAATTTCGCTGTTGTTCAAAGTAGGATATTGTATTTGACATAGTTGTGACTATTCGGTGGACTGAGTCTATTTTCTTTGTGTCTATCACATTAACCAAACCCATTGGGCAGGGGGCAATATTTGGGCACAGTATGGTCTGCTACACTTCAGCCAGTGTGTTGCACCACATAGTGAAGCTCTGCATTGCCTTTACAAACTCACTGTAAACCTACCCATGCTACCAGTTGCAGAGGAACCGAGCCAATTAAAAAGCAAGTTTAGACTTTAATCAACTATTATGCAAATATTGGTATTCATAGCCATGAGGTGTAAAGCCTGTCAAACTAAACTAAAGCCATGAAGGTCCACCTACAGCCAAGTGGGTATTAATATATTATATATGTATGCTGCTTCAAACATGACGATTGACAGCCATCTTGCAGAGACACGACCTGAGCTGTGGAGGAATGCAAGATATTTCAATGGTGGTATGCAACCAGGAACAGCAGTGGAAATGTTCATTTTCTTTTTTCATTTTGTAGCTATGATAAAGCTATTCTACCAGTATTGGAACTACAAATGCATCCAATTCTACAAAATACAAGTGTAAGATTTTATGTGCCATTTAAAAAAGTAAGATCTTTAGGGCTCATTAGTCAATGCCTTATGTCAAAAACCTGTATAAAAACCACAAAACTAACCAAACAATTAATGCATGTCTTCGGAAATGCATGTTAACGTGGAAGTGAGCGGTCACATTTAGGTTAGCTGGGAACTGTAGGTAAACAGGTTTATTGTATGCAGCCTGATTCCAACATAACCAAGTTATTCAATTAAATGTCAAGGCCAGAGGCTTTTGTAAAGTCAAAGGACATTTCTTTGCTAGACCATTTCTAAATACATTTCTTTGGAATGTCTTTTAGGCACAACATACTTTCCTGCTGCTCCGCACACAGCAGCTCCTTCCTCACGTCTCTTTATTTCCCTCGGTCATGAGACACTTCCTGTTTCAACCCAGCCTGATAAGCCTAACTACTCAATTCAGAGTGTCCTAATACAACTAGGCAAGGAACAACTCACGGAATAGACGACAATCATGGATATTGACTACTTGATATGGGACACTGTAGCCCTGCACACAGGTAGCAGGTCTACAAGAACACTAAATCTGAGTTAACAAAAGTACAGAATCACTGACCTAGTTATACAAATTCAAATCAACACTGAACCTTTGCCACTAGCCATGACAGTTGCATGTCAAGTTGTCCTATTGTTATACAAACACAAGCACCGAGGTTGGCAAAATCATACTGGTCAACATATGGGTCACAACAATCCACCAGCACTTTTAAAAACATTTCATCCTTCCTCCATCTGATCATCAAAAGCGATTTTCTCCAAATACTCCAGTTACACATACATTTCAAAAGATAAGATTAACTCATTGTATAGGCTAGTTCTACCAATATATGAAATACATCAGTTTGGCAAATGTGCCATCATAGCCTGGTTCATGTTCTATGAAATCACTGAAGATCAAAAATGGTGTAAGTTGGGAAGGAAATGTGAGAAAGAGTGGCATCCATGACCAGGAAATAACTTAAGACAAAAGCAACTGGACATCGTTAGACTGTAAATGTCGGTGGTAATCTAAATGGGAACAGTTAATAGACCATATATAATGGTTAACTGCAATGTTATCTCTGCCTGGCTCATCTTAATTTTATATGGAGCAGTGTTTTAAGGGTTATGATTCAACACTTGCAACTGAAAGATAGGACTACTCAGTTTGAGCACATCAGCACCTCTTGGTCACGACAATAGACCGACCTAAAGCATTTCAGTGCCATGACCGTGCTGTCTTAATACAGAAGCATACATAAGCAAATCCGTAGTCTTACATGGGACTTTGTTTTCACTATGATTTAAACGGCCACCCAGTTTTAAAATCCATTGGTTTGCATGTTAACATCTGCCAACAAAAAAGTAGCTTCACCACATGTCTCTCGGTTACATTTGATCGGTAGCATTCATTCATTGCCACATTCACATATTATTTCCGAATGACATGGGCCTGCACTGCCTTTATCTTCGACTCTCCATTCTGTTACAAGTTTTTCACCCGAGCCAACGTTAGCACCCCACCCCGCACCAAACAATACACAGGCTTCTATTGCGGTAAAGGATATAACGTTACCAACTAAATAAACATCGAGTTCACAGCGTTCACAACGAGAACATCTTAATAAACATATTTGGGATTCAATGTTTTTCGATGAGAGATACATCTTTGCCTATTGCCGTACAACCACCGTAGGCCAATGATTACGAAAACAATTGAAATTCTCTGGACCATCCCAATTGATTTAGCTAGCATCTGGCATTCTCTGGCCAACCCCAGCCGGCTAACATAGCAGCACAGCCCTAATTCAAAACCTATGCATTTTTTTCAAATGAACGATCAACCCTTACCTTCTAAGATATACAAAAAATACTCCGGACAGCCAATTAATAAAACACAGTCCAACGTTTATCCAATTGATCCCACACTTGTTGAAGCCGCGGTTGACAACTCGCTTGTGTGTTCTTTTCCCAGCACTGTCACTGCGCGGTTGCAACGCCCTCCCAGAAGCCCGCCTCTGATATGGCCTGGCGAGGCAGGAACAGCTAGGAGTGAGCAGCAACCGCGGCCACCAATCAGCGCACTCGGATAAGAGAAGGAACTTCCAGCCCCCGGGCTGCCAGTCTGGACAAGGCCCATTGCGTCACACATCGCCAAGGTACAATGTAATGCGGCGAGGGAGGAATGCACTGTATTTACAATGACATTAAGTGGTGACAATGGATTTAAGTGGCATTCATACTATAAGCACCCTGGTCTTTTAATGCCTTTATATCATGTGAACGCAAAATGTGCAACGTTATAGATACGGTCGATGCGGTTTTATCATTTATGTCGTGAATCGATTGATGAGACTAATTATGCTTCCCCATATACAAATTTGAAATGTAAGGGTAATTTCAACTCTATAAGATAATGTATATATACATATATGTATGTAGGACACCACAAGATGGCAGTAGATTGTAAAGCAAGGGCAAAGCTTGCGTTGATTAAATGGCAAAGTTTAGTTTGTTAAGTTCTTTAGTTTATTTTTCTTCTTTTAACAATACAAAGCATCCCCTGTGCTTTTATTGTCACAACTTAACTGTAGCAAATCTCACTACAACTGGTCTTTTAATGGTCTTACCTTTCCGCACAGATCGCTTCCTCTCCAGTCCTTTATCAGGGGATTTCTGCGCAGCGTCGAACGCTGCCTTCATCTGCGCCACCTTCACAGACTGGGCTTGTTCCAAGGCCACTTCTGGCTTGGTTTCAGCCGACTTGGGCCGATCATGATTTAATTTCTCATGCAGTTGAATTGTTTCCTTTATGAGTTCAGAAACAGGCCTAGATTTGGGAATAGCCTGAGATCTATCACTCTCCAAAGCACTATCCTGCCCGTCTCTGGCAGACGTTTCATCATCATTAGTTTCATTGTGTGTAGTCTGTTGATTCTCAATCTTCAGCCTCATCTTAACCCCACCTTTATCTGACATGAGTGTGTTAATGGCCTCAGAAGTGGGGGTATCGGAGGGACACTGCCCTGCTCCGATGTCACGCCCAGTGGTATGAGTATTATGTGTCGTATGGGTTGCGGTCTGCGCTTCGGGCTTCTCGTGACCTCTGGAGTTAGGCATAGTGGAGTGCCCACCATGTTGTTTCTCTGAAGACTTAGAGGTCAACTCAGAGACAGGTGGATATTTCAATATTAGATCACCAGCCACTACCTGAGGTCTGCTTCCCTCAGGAGCACCTGGCTCCATGTCATCTGGGGAGGTCCTATCCCATTGGACATTCAGGTTTGATCTCATCTCCACTTCCCCTTGGACTAAAGCATCTCTTATTTTTACATTATGTTCCGCATTGTTCGATTTGATGGCTTCCGATACATCGGTCTTGTTGAGAGCCTCTACGCTGTTCTCTTCTACTATGTCCACTTCTTTAATCTTGGAGAGTCCCGGCGCCACCTCCTTTCTGCTCCTACTCAGCAGCTTCTCCAAGATGGAGCTCGGCTCGCTGTACGGCAGAGCCGGACTTGACCCTGAATACAAAGCGCTGGCTGGGTATGTTTCCACCTCTTCATGACCAATAGAAGCAATGCCTTGCTCATTGTCTTTGATACCATGTTCTTCATGTTGCTCATCTCCTCTTGGTGTCTCATTCTGACCTTTGGGGTCCAACAGCAACAACCTCTTCTTCCCTGCTTTATAACCCACATTCTCAGTTCCTTTGCAAGACCCACCTTTTCTGATCTTGGACTCAGAGCTTCCATCTACACAATGATCTTCCACAGTTTCTCCATCCCAGTTCTCGTCATGTAATAATGATGTTTCCATCTTTCTCTGTGAGTCGGTGTTAGGCTCCTCCTCGTTCATTCCCCCGCTCTTGGTTTGATTGAACTGCCGGTTCTTTCTGGGCCTCTGCTCCTCACTCCTTGCTCTACTCCTTGGCTTCTGGCTCCAGTCCGACTCCTGGGTTACAGAGAGAAAAGTGCTGCCTCCCTCTTCCTCTACTTCGCCCTCCTCTCCTCCTCCCCTTTCTCCGTCGTCTCCTCCCTCTCTCCCTTTGCATGCAGTGGTAGGACTCACCCAATGTTTCCTGGAGTGTACATTTTGCTCAATAGAAGGTGTGGTTCGCTCCTCCTCTAAGCTTTCGTCTGAACCCCGGTGGCTGGCTCTACCTGAATATTGTCTTGCGTTGCCGACCTTTTCCTCACTCCTGCCATCTCCTCCCACCACACTGCCAGCCTCTGTAGGCAGGCCTTCAGCCCCAGGCAATGCTTCTTCTAATCCTTCACCCCCTTCCAGTTTGTCTTGGACTTGTCCCATGTTGTCCTGTTGAGAGAGACATGCTGTTATTCTAATGATCCCGCTTCATCCTGGTTTACTCCATGTCTTTGGCATTGTAGACAAGTGTTGTTTACTCCTTTCTAATCTGTTAAATCTTGAATTGTCTCTATTTTTTTAATGGAGTGAACATGGGCTCTCTCGCTCTCTGCATTCCACAGTAACTCCCCCTCAATGTATTCTAGCCTAGAACCTTTTAAATGATGAACCGTGTTGATATCCAGGATTAATATATATAGATATCTATATCTATATCTATATCTATATATATATATATATATATATAATGCTAAACTGTCTCCAAGTTCATGATCAAGTCAACGCTAAACAAAAGAAAATTTTGTTTGCCCACTTATTGTAGTGTTGACTCAGTGGAATACTCATGCTCTTCCAGTACTCGCTTGTAAATCAACCTTAGGAAACAAATGAGAGTCACAAGATTTAGCTGCAATCTTACTTGTGACCCTTAAGGCTGTGTTTTGCATGATCTTTGCATAAGAAAAAAATAAACCTATAAAATACACAACGTCACAATGCACGCCATTTCAAAAGGAAAAGTTTGCTCACTGCTATTTTATTTTAAGTCACATACTATGAATATATATTTATTAATACATAATATTTTATTTTCACCAATGAAACAGCTATATCAATGTAGAATACATTTATGATAAACAACCCAAACTGTAAAAATATATACTTGAACATATATAGATGATGTGTTCCACTGCATAGCAGACAGCCCTCTTTCAATAACATGTTTCAGATAATCAACACCAAAGCACGTAAACCATTTGAGAAGAACTAAAGCCAAATCAATTCAAACCTTTCCTTCCACAATCTGTAGGCTGATCTGATCTAATGTTTTCTTCTACACATTTTTCCAGAATTTCCTTCCAGCCAGTCTTTTCCCTGGAAAATTATTTGAGCCTACTTTCAGTATCCCAGTATACAAAATAGCCCTGTTTGCTAAATTATTACATAAGTGTTTGTCCCTGATAAATAACATAACAATGTGAAGCAAATGCTGTGACATAATTCAGTTTGTCGTTAATTGTCCGCTTAGTAAAGCCTGCACAATGTATCTCACTGAGAACTACCATGACATACGCAATTCCTCCAGTGCAATCTTAACCCATGCCAAGAGATTTCAGGTGCATATTCATCCTCTTCTACCAAAGTCAAGAGTGGAATAAATAAATCTTCATGAGGACTGAACCAAAGTATGGATTGTATACATTCATGAGCGTTTACAGTGTGTGTCTTTGTTTCACGGGAATATATATGAAAGTGTGCGTTTACAAAATGGCTGTGTGTGTCTGCTGTGGCCCTATCATTTGACAGTCTTAACGCTCAGCAGCAACGCGACACCACAGCTGCGTGACGTGTGGAAAATCACATGAAGTCGACGTGTTTGATTTGATCTCAGAGAGGGACAAATTACGGCAGATGAAAGATACGCACAAATATGCACAACACAGAGTGTGGAGTTGTTCTTTTGAAACTGAACCGCCTTGAATCGTCCTCATCCGATCATGCGTACTCCTGATGCTTGACACACCAATGGTTGATCACCACCACCTCTACCACCACCATCACCCACCACCACCACCGTGATTGACCTTACACTAATGCACTGCCTTGCCTGCCCGCCGACCGCGGACACTGTGGGGTGAGGAGCAACAGTAACCTCCAGGCCCTGCATGGAGTCCAGCGGATGACCAAACCTTCGACAACCAGGCCATTCTCCTACACCACCCCCACCTGCCCCCCAAGGGCCTACCACTCATCACTTGATCACCATGTGCTCTGCTGCCTCCACACATCCATACTCCGAGGAGTTCCCCACAGACAGTGAGACACCAACAAGAACTCACCAAGCCCTTAAGAGAAGGATTAATACAACAGTGTCCATCCAGTAGAGTAACATACTTACTTCTCGCCGCCTGAGGTATCGCGGGTCCTTTTGGTACACAGGACAGATAGGTGTGGAAGCCAGCTGTACGGGACGAGCTTTGGGACATCAACTGTCTTAAAGTGGCCAACAGGTCTGCAGAGTTCAGAACTCACCAGTTGTACGACTCAATCTCTCTCTCTCTCTCTCTCCTAAGGGTGACAGAGTGCGCTTTGTTAGTGATTTGGCGATTCTCAGTCTCAGTCCGTCCCTCCAAATGCAGGAGCAATGGGAGCCTTATGTCTCAACCATGTGATGTCACAGCGCATTTGACGACTAACACAATCAACGCAAAAGCCACAATAAAGACGTAGGTTGTACCTTGAATGGAGAAGAACTGAGCAGCCCTGGTGTTACCCTGTCTAGCAAAGACAATGGATTATTATTTTCTTCCACCCAACAACATGTGTACAATTACAGACATTTTTGGAAATGAAGCTCGAAAAAAAAATGTCTACACCTTACTCAATGTATTCACACTCAATTGATTTATTTCTCTATGCGGTTTCTCTTCACACAATGTTTTCATGACTCTGCCTTGGTCTATGCACACACGATAAGTTCACACTTTATTAAGAGAATAAAGATGTCCTTAGAGGATATCTAATGAGGCTTAGACCCTCTGGGGTTGTAAATTGAACAAACATTCAAGCCGGAGAACCATTTAACCTGAATAGAAAAATTTGCTGTGAGTCTTCTGTTTTTCCTCTGGTCACTATAGCAACACTCAAAACAGGATATATGCTCAGATAGTAAAACAAAGACTAAAGTTCTAGGAGCCAAGTGTTTAGTAGCCATATGGGCTTGAGAATAGGAGCAGGGCACTGGCCAAAAGCTGCTAGTATAGGATTCAAACACTGTTGTACTGAGAGACATGGACACGGGGACTGAAATATGACTGAAATATGGAGTTTCTATTGGAAACTTCAACCATTTTAGAACTCACCAGGAAACTATAGCCCATAGTCTTAAACCAGTTGACGGCCATGTTGGTAACTGATGTTAAATGCTTTATAGTTGCATCTGACCCATGGCGATCCCGCTGAAAGATAAGTTTCATTAATAACCAGAAGGACTTTTATCTGTTATATGCTGCTGTTTATGACATTTCACACAGCATTGGCGGTCCCATGAATGCTACTCATGCACAAGAGAAAAAAAGTATATGTATGTTGGTTTTCATTCCACTCATTTCATCTCCTAGACCTCTGTCCCGTGATCACCCCAGACTACTCCCCCCACGGGCCCACCCCTTCCACAACACACATGCAGCACACACGCTCATGCTGGGAGCTGCAGGAGCGTGTGATGTAAGTGTCTCCTTGATGCCAGGCTGACGGAGGACTAGCAGACAAATGTTATGTAACCGGGTGGAGCCAGGTTATATAGCCTCCCATGGCCACGGAGTACAGATGGTGCCATTATGATGTCATGCCATACCGTCCAATCACTTGAGAAACATTGAAATATGTATATAGTCTAAATAGTTCCAGACTGTTATCATCAATGGACACCACGTGTGTGACCAGAGGGTGGAAGTGCTGTGTGAAATGCCACTTGGTTGCACAGTATAACTTTTCACTGTCGCCATTTGTTTTGTTGACTATTTACTATTTCACTATTTAAAGTGAGTGTTACCCACACATCCATAGCTCATTCAACCCAGGGGTGTCTGATGTTGCATTAGACATGTGGTAACCTATGGTGGGGAAATCTCTAGTGAGCTTTCTCAGTTGCTTTACGGGGTGGAGAGGAAGATGACGTGAAGCATCTCTACTGTTAAAATAAACACTTTGGATAGTTTTTATTATTATTAGAGATTTCAAATAAATTGGAATTAATTTTTCTACCATTTTATAAATTAGCGCTCATCCTTTAGTCACAATACAACTATGAATCCAGTTCCATGATTTATACTGAGAAAAGATATTGTTGATATTGTTCATTACAAGGCAATGCAATGTATTGGTAATGTAGAACTTTATTTATCTTTTATTTATTTTTGAAAATTAAAGACAAACATAAATGAAAGCATAAATTGATGTGCCTCAGCCTCAAGTAAGGCTACAATAAGACGACTTAAGGAGTTCACACAGTGGTCAGGTAATATGAAATAGAACTGTTTATTTTTATAATAAACACATACAGTACATTATTTCAACCAACATAAAAAGTGCAATATGCGTTGAAACTACAGCAAATGTACAGTACAAAATTACTGCATACTTAGATATAAAATAAAATCGGTACAAAAACAGTGAAGTCACCTACTGTCCCGTCAATGGGACAAAAGTTGTAATTTATTTGACAAATATGAGCAAAACATCTAAAACACTATGAGCCCAATGACTGTTTGTTTTCTTCTCCCCAAAAGGTGCAAAACGATGTAACCGCATTTCGACACAGAACTGATTTGATGTCTTGATGTTATATCTTTTGAATTAACAGTGTATCCGTATCCATGTGTCGGGACAACCATACAACTTTGGTCTTCCACATAAAAAAAGCACAACTGAATAAAAAAAACGCATGGCACCTCTTGTGGATATATAGATATTAGCAGTAGGAGATTGCAGATTGATATTGTTTATCTACAAATGTCGGTTGAGGTTTAATAAATAATAACTAAATGTGTCATGTTATGATTTACTGCTCAAAATCCCAGAAAACTGCCTGGTAGATGCCAGCATTACGAGTTGATTTTGAGCCATGCTGCATTTCTCTGCTTAATGTCCAGTGGCATTATGGGCTGCTTTTAGGAGTGTAAACAAAACAGAAACGGAAAGATTCAACACTAACTATCAGGGTAAGTTAATAACAGAAATTCAATGCAAGTGATTTTGTGAAATATTTAGTCTAGTTACAATCTGATCCTAGATAGAGAATCAATACTTCTTCACTATTCTTTAAATTTACTTTTCCAAACTTTGTGGCTGCTCCAAAGCAATTACTATCAATGCCTCGCGTCTCTCACACACACACACACACACACACACACACACACACACACACACACACACACACACACACACACACACAC
>JAOPJO010000025.1:22114176-22124897 GCA_027123675.1 Molva macrophthalma | reverse complement strand
ATATCCTTTTCTTCAGTTTTTGTCTACTTAACCTTCAACTCATAATGTCTATATTAGAATTATGCAATTTAACTTTATGATTCTGTAGAGTTCAGTGTAAAACCTTCTGTAATTAAGAGGCAACAGTAGAAAAACGATTATAATAAACATCCGGTTTTGCATGAATTACAGGTTACAAAACAGAGGGGTGAAATTTTACCAGAGGAAAATTGAATCTTTTAAGGAGGTTAGTGCAAATGTATTCATTTAAAATGTAATAAAAAATGTATGTTATTGTATATAATATATAATATCCACCCATTGAGGACATAGCTTTGTTTTCTATTTGTAATAAAGAGTTACCAATCATTGAACTCAATAGCTCCATCTCTAGTGAAACACGGGTCATTTGATTGTTTCAATATGGCGCAATGTAATGGTGCCATGTAATGTAATGGTGGCATGTAATCCAATGTAATCCTATTAGTGTATACATTGCCATACAAACCATGACCACTCTTGGTAATAATGGGGACCCATTTGAGCGTCTGACGTTACCTAATAACCTATACATTATGGTTTGGTTTCTCTATACAACAGAACTTTTAAATGCATAATGCATAAATCTCGTTTGGTGTGCTTTGTTTAGTTAGCAGATGCTGGGGTGGACGTCATTATCAATTGCTCAGGGGTGAGGTCAGGTGACCTGCAGCCTGACCCTCAACTCGCACCAGGCCGGGGCCAAATCATTAAGGTGACTGCTGTTCTATCATAACAAACCTTAAATTATAGAGTGCATGTCTCACATTATATGATATTTAAATATCAAAATGTGCATATTTAGAATAGTTTTAAGGACTACATTGGCCATTAGAAGTCACATCTAAGACCCCAGGTACATTCTTGACATTGTCTATGTCGAGATGTCAATCAGCCATGAGTTTTGCTCTACTCACCACCTCTTGCAGTGTCCGCACTTTTTAAATTGAGCAGTTGGTGAGCAATTTACGTCGGTTTTATTCAAAAGGAGAGTTAAACAGCTCTCATAGCTGTATATTTGTTTTGTCCAACACATGTAAGCACATACGAATTTTCTATTTTTCTTCGATTCGACTGATTGGAACAGCCTTCACTCCTGATTCATAATGAATTGCGATCAGTTCTCGGTTGTATTAATGTGCATACAAGCCTCTCAGTCTCAAGTCTGTGAGAATGCGCAGTGGTGTGTAAACACAGAACTGGAACTTGTGGATTTGTTAGTTTGTGGTCACTACAATTATGCCTTTTCCAGTAGTTGCAAATAGGATAGCTTCCAATGGTGAAAAATTACACAAATAAAGCATGTTTATAGCCATGGGCGTAACCAGTACAATAGGGAGGGGGAGAAGGTCACACACTTATACTTTCCTTGAAAATAAAAAGTAAATATCAAGAGACAGATTTGTTGACAGGGCTCATTAAAGGAGGACATATTTAACATATTTTATACAGTTTATTTTGGGGGGAAGGTTTTGGTATTTTCTCAGTATTGGGAGAGACACCCCCCCCCAGTACTGACAAATAATGGTTACACCCATGTAGCTTTAATTGTCACCCTGTGTGTATGTGGGCGCGGGAGGAGTGGACCAGAATAAAATGATTTATAGAGAAAATATCCCTGGATGTATTGACATGTAAATAACTAGTATACATTTACATAATGCAGGTCTAACCTTAAATGGTTTAACAGTTGTTGTATTGAAACAAATATTAACAACCTGTCCACTGGTATTTAATCTATGGGTTTTTATTCCTCTCTCTTTCTTTGTTTCAGGTTGATGCCCCATGGCTAAAGCATTGGGTTCTTACCCACAAGTCTAGCATCTATAATTCCCCTTACATCATCCCAGGGTAACTTGGTGTACTTTTTGACCATGTTGACTTAGTTTCTTAATATAAGTCAAAAGGGTTTAAATGGTTAATTTGTTCCATAACTTGCATTATGAATGGCTCCCATTTTGATCTTGAGTTCTTCTACACTATACTAGGGCTATTTTAGGTTTTCTTGCTTATCACACATTAATATTCTGTGGTGGTCTACTTTCAGAGTGCCTGGTTGGTAATACTGACGATCATATATATTTTTGTCCCCCTTGGGGACAAAAATTCAAGTTCCATCCTTCCCGTCTGTAGGAGCCGTCTGGTGACCGTGGGTGGGGTGTTTCAGTTGGGCAACTGGAGTGAAGCGAACAACTCCATCGACCACAAGAAGATCTGGGAGGAGGCTTGCCAGTTGGAGCCCAGCCTCAAGGTGAGAGGTTGTTATTATAATCAACCGAGCCCTCTGACCCCTCCTTTAAAGGAGAACTTAACCCCCTGATCCCATGTTTAAATTACAACTCAACCCTCTGGACCCGCCTTAAAATTAGAACTTAACCCCCTGTCCCCACCTTTAAAGGATACTATTTCCCTGACCACGCCTTTAGATTAGAACTAATCCCCTGATCCCACCTTTAAAGGAGAACTGAAGCCCCTGACCCGCCTTTATATTAGAACTAATCCTCCTGACCATGCTTTTACATTTTAATATAACTCCCTGACCACACCTTTAAATTAGAATTTATCCCCCTGACCCCACCTTTAAAGGAGAACTATACCCCCTGACCCTGCTTTTAAATAAGAACCAAACCCCCTGAACCCTCCTTTTAAAGGATAACTTATCCCCCTGACCCCACCTTTAAAGGTTGACAGGTGTGTCACATCAACACTTAATCAGCAGGTGAACGGGTAACCATATCAGCCAAAAAGATGTTATAGCATGCATGTAACCTAGAGTTAAATGCATATAGTCATCTAATGCAAACCAATCTACAGATGGTGTTGGGGTTTTTGATAGATAAAACAAACCCTGTAAAATAAAATCTATACATTTATGACTTAATCTTCCATCATAATTGTCATCCATAACATTCATTTTTGCTTTCAATTATTTGCATCTGCTTAAATCCTTATAATTCCTCGACAATACTGTGTGTGTGTGTGTGTGTGTGTGTGTGTGTGTGTGTGTGTGTGTGTGTGTGTTTCTAGCATGCTAGTATAGTAGAGGACTGGGCAGGCCTGCGACCAGTGCGGACTACAGTGAGACTGGAGAGAGAGAGGATCTCATGCGGTCAGAATGACATAGAGGTAAGTAACTCACTCAAACAACATCAATATAATCTATAGTTATGTTTGGTGTTAGTTTTATGTGATTGTTGTTTGTTATATTATCTCACAGACTTAATGATTAACCGGATGAACTCGCATTGTACCAAACACAAGTTATCTTCCTTATACAATACAGTACCCTAAACTCCTTTCCAATTGGTTGAAATTAGTGGTCAAAAGAATAGTGGCAAAAAGTAATAATTGTTACTGTATTTATTTGAAACTGTGTTAGAGAATGACCATAACGGCTCTGTTTCAGGTGATACATAACTACGGCCATGGAGGGTTCGGGCTCACCATCCACCGGGGCTGTGCCATGGAGGCTACCCGGCTCTTCGGCCAGATCATGGAACACAGCACCAAGGCTCCCAAAGCTCGCCTGTAGACCTGGACTTCAGTCCAGGTCATGTGACATCACCTCCTGGGGTACACACACCCCACATGACCTCCAAACATCCTAGAGGAAAAAGGGAGAGAATGCTTGAGAATGTCCACATGGAAACCATGCGGTGCATTGGCTGCTGGGTGGGCAGTCATGGAATGAATAATTAATGAATTCACTTATTATTATGACAATTAGTATTACTTATATTATATGTCATGTTTTAAGGTTATCAATTTCACCAGGTAATTTTTTTTATAATAATCCATGTGACATATATACCTCAAATATGAAATATATAGTATACAACTGACAAGAATGCTACAAATTGTATGTTTAATTTATTAACAAATACTTATCAACACATATCAATTAAAATGTAATACTTTAATATAATTATTAATGCAACTATAATTAAAATGTTGTCTGGATAGAGCCAGTCAAACATTTGTTTTGGATGTTGGATAATCATTAGTTGAATCTTAATCATTTGTTGATCAGTTCTCATTCTCAAACAAAGGGAGCGGATGGTATGGTTAAAACAAAAAGTGTTGATTTACCTTGTTAACCTTGTTTTTCCTATGGATATATGGATAGAATATTATACATTTGATCAATGTAAACAAAAAACCATCCAATAAAAAAAATGATTGAAATCTCTTTCTTGTTTTAAAAGATAATTTATTGTTGTGAGGAATCTGTGGCTGTGAGACTGACTATAGCACACATTGGCAAACGGAGGCGGCTATGAGTTCACGACTAGGCCTGTGCTAGATTCCTAACAAAACGTTACGGTATGTCAAATTAAACAATGCCTACACCCACATACACACACAAACAGTGCCAAGACAACCCAAAACAGATATTAACATAACATTTATAGAAAGTAATCATGTTTCCATTTCAGATTATGTATAGATGTGTCTATTTGGAACATGTTTGTTAAAATGTTGATTGCGTGAAAAGTGCAAATTTGTTGAATAATGTGAACGTCAAAAATCACATACACAGAAATCGCAACTACTGCACAAAAATGGTAAGGAGAGACAGACAGATCCAGTTATGATCATCATCGGTCACTATGAATCTACCACATTATTTGACCGCCTTGCCCGCTTCCTTTCTAAATATTATAAAAAAAAGCACAAAACAAACAAAAATAAAAAAATAAACAAAAAAAGAGTCTTGAGATAGCTATGAAATCCACTGTACAAGTCATATTATTATTATTATTATTATTATTATTACTATTAGTACTATTAGTTAGGTTTTTTAATTCAATGGAAGCCTTTTAAAGGTGAGATATTGTCCCTGCTAGGACGTTAAAGTGCAAAAAATAAGTAAACTGTCCTTCGTAAACGGTAAACACTATTAATACATCCACACAGAATACAATAGATTAACAGGAAAACAGAAAAGGCTTATTTCAGCAAAAAAAACAGATATACACACATTATTGTATCTATGCTAATTAGTGCCTTCATAGAAGTGCATTATATGTCCAGTGGTCTCACATCACATGTTGTATCACTACACATGATCTTACGCTTCTCCTTGTGTTGGAACATGGAATGAAAAAAACCTTTTTTCTCTTACCTCACTAACATTAATATGCACCTATTTACAAAAGGGATCACATGACCATTGTTCAGGTTTTCTTTTTCTTGACATGACTTGTTGGTGTCTGATAATAGGTAGGGTAACCAATCACATTAATCACATCACCCCCCCTATGGTTCGTCCCTCTGTAATATCCTGTTTTACTTGGAAATACATCACATAATGGAAGCAACACATGCTCTGAATGTTGTCTTTAAGCACACGTCAGATAGAGTCGATTTCAAACTCAGGCCTTATGGTACAGGTACACAGGGTAATCTCTCGAGCTAACACGTTCAAAGCAGCTGTTTTAGATGGTGAAATCCCCTCTCACCCATGACAGGCACAATACTGTTTAAAGGCTCTTTCAAAACAGGATTGGGACTAAAATGTTATTGTCTAACCATTTAAAATACTATGCCAGAAGCATTTTAACCTCCCATCGTCTTTCCTTTCTCTCCGATTTTTTTCTTTCACATTTTACAGTGAGCTTTTTTTTCCCGACTCTCCTTGTCCAGCTGGAATGGCATCTCTAACGTATTGTAATCATCAAACTGAATGAGCAGGTGGACATGATCTTCCCCTCCTCCTCTTATCTGGAGCGGGCTTTTGGAGATGGGGGGAGGGTCTCGCGACGGGGGAGGGTCTTCGCTCTGTTCCTCTCTCCACCTGTGCTTCTTCTCACACCGTCCTAGAGTTCTCCTCAGTTCTGGGAGCCAGAGCTGGAGTGGGGGACCCCGCCTGGGCTGTGGGGCCGGCCCATCATCTCCTGACCCCACTCCCGCTGGCTGGACTCCTGGAGGCCCCGGCCGGTGGTCTCGATGGGAAGGGCGCAGGAGGCCACGGCGGCCAGCAGGCAGCAGCAGCAGTAGACGGAAAGGGTGAGGTGCACGGAGGACTCCATCATCACCTGCAGGGAAGGAGGAAGGTGAGACGTCTAGCTGGGTTCCTTTCAACACTGAATGTGGACAGGTAGCACTTTGTACCAAAAAATACATTGTTTACACATGGGTTGACAGGCAAAATTTGAAGGCAAAATAAAGAAAGATTAAATAATATAATGGGTTGAATATAAAAATGAGGATACATAAGAATAACATAATATTTTAATGAAACGCATGATTTATATTATTTATTTTCATATTAAAGTAGCAATATGAAAGTAGCATGTTGAGTCACTATCGTCAAATGAGATTACACAATGGTGATTGAGCCTACTGATGAAAGCCCTTGCATTTGCAATATTATCAATGTTAAGGACTGGGTGTCAGTGGCAAATAAAGAGAAAGAACAAAACAGAAATCTTCTAGCTTTAAAAACATAAAAAATATATATTAAATATACAAGATATTGAAGTGGGTGTATATTAAGCAAACGGAATGCCAACTGGATTGGGTTACAGCGAGAGCCGGAGCTGCTTTACTTTAGCTTATATACACAAACAAAGCAATCAAAACAAAACACACGGCACGACTTCCGGTCCATCACGTCATCGCCCAGAGACGGTCTTAAAGGGAACGTATTCCCGACTCTGGCGGTTGTGGTGAATTATGTCCTGAGCCTCTGTGTGCTTGCTCACCACAATATGAAATGAAACACATAGAAACAAAGTCAAACATGCTAACAGTTCTCTATGAAAGCATCAAATCAAGTTACCTGGAAAGTTGGATGTCACATTTGATACACCATGTCATCTTGAGTTAGCTAGTAGTTACTAATTTGCACAACATAGAGCCACAACCAATGAGGCAATGCATGATTGATGCATGATAGAGCTTTTACTGCTTGAGGAGGAGCAGAATAAAGAACAAAACAAATGTATAGTGTCGTAAGAAGGTACTTGGTGAAATGTACCTGCGCAACAAATGGTGTGATGAGAGCGCCAACTCTGGCCATGCCGCTGCTGGTTCCCAGACCCAACGCTCTGGTTGCCGTGGGATACACCTGGGTTAATTTAGAGAGAGACAGAGAGAAGGTGTTTGTCAACTGTTATTCACATAATTTCTGGTAGGTTCTTGTCTAAAAACAAAGGATTATACCTTAACACACAACAACTTTATTGGTTAAAGTTGTGTTATTAATACCCACAACAATATTATAAGTTCAGCTCTTGCATCTTGCACTTGTTTCTGGGTTACAATTGGAAACTTGGTTCTTTAGTTCTTAATGTAGTTGTGGTCAGCCAGACAACTTGTAAGTCACTGGACAAAAGCACCTGTGAATTCTAATCAACATTCCTTATCTTTGTTATTTCAATATCTGTCTTATTGTCTTATAAAATGCCGGGGTAGGCTATTTCAGTTCCTTTCATCCTTCTTTACACCAGATATTTCTGATCGGTAGAGCTTTAAATGGAGGTACAAGTGCAGTGTGTGTACCTCTGGTGTGTAGACGTAGGCAGCCTGAAAGCCTCCTGCGATGAATGCACGGGCGATAAATATCAACACCGTCATGGATGTCCTGCAGATAAAACAACACAAAGCTCTATCGAGGGATCGTAACAATTTAATCCAGGATAAGCAATGATCAGATTTATTGAGTGAGAAGTCAGCCATGAGGAAATCAGAGAGGAGGAGGAGAAGTATATAGGAAAAACATAATGAACATTAGATGATACTGTGTGTAGTATGTTAGTGTTCTGTGAGAAGAACAGGAACTGGACCCCCCCCCCCCTCCCCCCAGGTGTCGAAGTGTTATCATAGGAGGGTGTTTCTGAGTATGACTGGAAAATGTAGCTATCAGTTAAGGAACACAAATGGTCATCAAAAGGGAGCTGTGTAAAGGAATAAAATGTTGATTATAATAACAATGTCATTCCTCCCCCCTCACCTCCCGACGCAGGCGTAGAGGGGGATGAGGCAGAGAGAGTAGATGAAGAAACACAGGGCCATGGTCTTCCTCCTGCCCAGGCGATCTATCGCCCACAGTGTCACCAGAAGACCTGCCCATCAGGAAACTTTATTAGTAAGACGTTCACAGAGACCAAGTAGGCATATTCTGGAAATATATGTATGGCATTGTCATAAAGAAGGTGGATGCGGCCTTACCGGGGAATTCAGAGAGTGTGGTCCAGAGCAGGTCCTTGTAGTCGTCAGAGTTCAGATACTTGCACTCCAAGCTACAGCGCGGCTCTGCCCTCCTGTCCTGGGACACTAGGGGGCGGTAGAGGACCACACACAGCTTAAGCTCCAACAGGGCTGCTGATGTTGGTGCTTGGGTACCCAACCATAAATATAAACTGTGTATTTCTCAATGACTTAAACATGAGCCCGATTTCGTAAGTGGTGACTTACTAACTCCAAGCATGCATATCGTAGTAGATAGAATTGAAAAAGTCCTAACGGTATTTTCTGAATTTATGTTGTTAATGATGATGTCACAGGAAATCACCTCCACAGGACACGCTCTCCTGGAACAGTTCTGGGGTGAGCAGCACCAGTCCGTAGTAGGAGAACGCGTTGGAGAACCTAAGGAACACACACAGCGCACACACACACACGCACATACAATTGCCAACACATTTAAAACAGAGGAAACCCACCCACAGGCAGAGTTTTGCAGATTATGAAATCAATGGACATCAAGGACATCATGATCACAAAACAAGAAGAGCAGCCACTTTAATCCAACGAAAAAATAGAACTTATACTCTATATACTCTATAATATATATATAAGTATATAGAGTATAACATAATATAAATATGTATGAATATAAATAGTATATTAAGAGTATAACAAAGTATAAATTGGTATGAATAGAAATAGCATGTTAATTTATTTACCATATAAACCACAGCAACACAGTGGTGCATCGGAAATGGGGGGAAAACAAGTCCTGAAACTTTCCCCGGCTCTCCTGCAGCGTTGCGGAGGAAAGAGGTGAACAACAAAGGAAAGGGGTAAGGATTCTGCAGGAGTGTTTAACGTGTCAGGACTTAAGATCCCGGAGCAGGGAGGTTATACCTGTCTGGCAGCCACCAGCTTTCCTAGCGGCATGGGCACTCCGTTCTCGGCTGCGATACGCTTCAGCGTGGCCAGGGCCTTCTCCTGGTTACCGGTCAACACGTCGTACCGCGCACTCTCAGGAAGCCACTATTCCACACGTCGTTGTGATAATAGTATATAAACATGGTGTTATTAGACGGTATAAGCACGCTTCATCAGTACTACTATTCATACCCACACATGACACATAACCACACGCCGCTTCCAATGGATGTTGTATTGTTTTTATTAGGTATTCACAGTATCTGTGGATACCTATTGTTATTCTAGGGTTTAGGTAGTATTATATTATTATATTATATACGGCCCATATCTCAACCTCTGAGTTGCAAAACGTTTTCAAATTGTCAGACCTATAGGTATCCCGGTAACTTAGGTCTCCAAAAGGTTTGGTGCCGGAATTCCCATAGGGGGCACTATAACTTCCGGCAACAGTTAAACGCTCAGCATGTCCGCCCCGATGGATAAAGAATTCTGAAACTTGGTGAGTGCCTCCCATACGTACGTGAACATACATACACATACATACAAATACATATAAATACATACACATACATAGCATACATACATATACATACATACACATAGCTAACATACATACATACTCATGCATACGTATACATAATCATACATACGTACACATACATACACATATGTGTACGTACGTACACATACGTAAACATACGTACACATACATAAACAAATATACAAATATACGCACACATTAGCATGTATATACACATTATACACATAGATACATATACATAAGTACACATACATACATATACATAAGTACACATACATACGTATACATTTGTACACATAGCTAAACATACGTATACATATTCATACATACGTACACATACGTACACATGCATATACATACGTACATACGTATACATACTCATACATACATACACATAGGTAAACATACGTAAACATACGTATACATACAAATACATATAAATACGTACACATACATAGCATACATACATACCCATACATACATATACATACGTACACATACGTAAACATACATACACATACATATACACATAGCTAACATACGTATACATACTCATACATACGTATACATAATCATACATACGTACACATAACTACACATACATACACATATGTGTACGTACGTACATATACATACACATACGTAAACATACGTACACATACATAAACAAATATATGAATATACACACACATAAGCATGTAATGGCCGTGCAAGTACAATTTCTTCAGGAATTGTACGATTTCTAGTTATATTTGTTTCTGTGCTAAAATAGTACTGGTTGTAGTAGTATTGTACACATAGATACGTATACATTCGTACACATAGCTAAAAATACGTATACATATTCATACATACGTATGAATATGTATACGTACATACGTATACATACTCATACATACATAAACATATGTACATAGGTATACATACTCATACATATGTACACATAGGTATACATACGTACATACTGTGGTAACCCGACTCCCAGAAACCCCCGTTGTACCTTCGGAATAAAAGGCGTATGTGATAATTCAAGCCTCGTCGG
>JAOPJO010000025.1:22084594-22108766 GCA_027123675.1 Molva macrophthalma | reverse complement strand
AAAAGTATAAATTATATCGAAAATCTGTTTAGATATATTTGAAGATCAAAGTGTGTTGATTTGTTAAATGTTTGAACAAAGTTTAACGGTTCAAAATTGACCAAGTTGCGGAGTCTGAAGTAGAAGTGTTGAAGTGTCAGAGAATGGGTGGACGGCTTCGCCGTTTTCCCATTGGCTTCCATTATAAAAAATATTTAGTAGAATATTTTAAAAACTATAAAATATTTAAAAAATGTGAATGATAGCGCGCGATTCCAAGCTAATATGAACATTTTAAAAGTGGAATGGAGTCTCTAGGTGAAAAATTTTGGAAGTAGTTAGGTCCCAAAATTTGTAGAGAATAATAAAGAAAGAAAGAAAGAAAGAACTAGAAATCGTACAATTCCTGAATTAATTGTACTTGCACTTCCATTACATGCCTATGTGTGTGTATATTCGTATATTTGTTTATGTGTACATACGTACACATGTGTATGTATGTCTAGGTATGTGTATGTATGTATGATTGTGTATAGGTATGTATGAGTTTGTATACATGTTAGCTATGTTTACGTATGTGTAAGTATGTATATGTATGTATGGGTACGTATGTATGCTATGTATGTGTACGCTTTTATATGTATTTGTATGTATCTGTACGTATGTGTACGTATTTATATGCATGTATGGGTACGTATGTATGTGTACGTTTTTATATGTATTTGTATGTATGTGTACGTATGTATGCTACATATGTATATGTATGGCTGATTATGTATACGTATGTTTAGCTATGTGTATGCATGTATATGGATGTATGTGTAAGTTTGTTAACGTATGCATGTGTAGGTATGTATGATTATGTATACGTATGTATGAGTATGTGTGTATGTATACGTATGTGTACGTATGTTTAGCTATGTGTACGTATGTATACGTATGTTTAGCTATGTGTACTTATGTATACATATGTATGTGTACTTATGTATGTTTGTCTACGTACGTATTAGTATGTATACGCATGTATATGTATGTGTCCGTATGATTATCTATGTGTATGTATGAATGTGTATGTATGTGTACTTATGTTTACGTATGTACGTATGTATATGTATGTATGGGTACTTATGTAGGGGTACCTATGTATTATTTGTATGTGTACGTATATATAGGTATGTGTACGTTTGTTTACGTATGTGTACGTATGTATGAGTATGTTTGTATGTATACGTATGTGTGCGTACGTTAAGCTATGTGTACATATGTATGAGTATCTTTACCTATATATACTATGTATATGTATGTGTACGTATGTACGTGTATGTATGAGTACATGTCTATGTATATATAGTATGTATGAACCAGTTCTATGGTTCCAACAGTTAATTTCCAGCTTGTATGTGAGCTCAGCTTGGTCAGTCTGTTGTTTACACAGGTGTCTTTGAAGGTTGAGCACAATGTATGTGTATTGGAAAATCTAAAAGGTTTAATATCTTGAAAATTATTACAAGTATTACTAAGATATTTCATATGAGCAATCAGCTCATCATGTGAACATGTTGATATATTATATGTTTATGTAATGTAAATATTGAGGGTAAAACTTCAGTTTATACATTTTCCTTGGTTTTAATGTTTTGATTGGGCAGCCACTCACACGCGATTTTTTAATCAACTTAAATCTTAATTATCTTAAAAACTATAAGTACTATTGCTTAGTTATTCTATAGCACACTATTCCAGTATAGTACCTATCATATGGTATTTTTTTTGTCTTTGTATGTTAAGGTATGTGCGAGTAGATAGCGACCAAAAAAAGTGGCGGAGAGAGAATTATAAGAAGTATGCAAGAGAACAGTACTTGCCTGCTTGCAGCAGTGCAAGTAATAAAGCCTAAGAAGAACAACAGTTGAGCGCTGATTGCAGCACTCACTGATGAAAATGTAGTTATCAATATGCCATAATCCCACCTTTTAACAAGCTCTTTTTGTAGCCATACTTAAAACTTACTAGAACAATGGAGTTTCACTGGAGGAAGGCAGAGTTCTTTGGCAATGTCTGTGTTTTTAATCTTCAAAGCTTCATCGACCTGCATTGGAAATTAAAGTTAATTTAAATAATCAACACCCAATGACACATTTTATATCTTCCTTTCGGTTATCATCATATGCCCAACTTACAGATTTTCCCTTGACCCATTCAGTTACTAGAGAACTGGAAGCAATGGCTGAGCCACAGCCAAATGTTTTAAACCTCGCGTCCACAATCTTTCCATTTTCATCCACTTGAATCTGGTAGGAAAATAAATTGAAAGTAGCCCGCTGATAAAAGTCCCTCTTTAAGTATGGCAATTCAACGAAGTCATGAAGTTCGTTTGCAATAATGATGTTTTACGCAAATTTACATGAGCCTACCTGAAGCTTCATTACGTCACCGCAGGCTGGTGCACCCACCAATCCTGTTCCGACATTTTGGTCGTTTTTATCGAGAGACCCCACATTTCTTGGATTCTCATAGTGGTCCACCACCTTTAAACCAGACAAAACATGTGGAAATAAAGGTTCGTATGTTTGTGATCAAAGGTCTGTAAGCTGCATCTACCTTCTGTTCTGGCAAATGAACCGACAATTCAGTGGAAAACCAGCTGTCTTACCAACGTTGCAAATTGCTTACCTTTTCGTGATATGAACAAAGAGAAATGACACGCGGAGTAAATAACCTTCTGCCAAACAACATTAACGGAGAGGCACAGTTTTGTAAGCAAAACATCGCCATGTTGGTTTGGACTAAGGTTGGTTTACGAGTTTCACCGAATAAATACGAGCGACCAAGCGTTCTTCTTCTTTTTTTGTAAGAAAATTATAATCTGCTGCCACCTATTGTTGGCCAGTGGAACTCGTTTATCTTTTAGAGAGAGATGAAAAAACATATTACCAATTAATGAATAAACTAAAAATAACCTGATACACATAGACGTTGGTCTCCTAAATCATTTAACATATCTTTCATGCATTGCAGAAATTTCCTTCGTTTAAATATAACATGTGACTGTCCAATTTCTTCCCTGTGTCCCATTCCCTCTGCCATGCCTTTCCCATCGCCTCCTTGATTTTGGCCCAATAGCAAAAACATTACATCCTATTCCTAACTGTTTTCCTTGACCTCAAAGGAGAATTCATACATGCGTTCTAACCGCAGGCCCGGCTGTTAATACTCAGTTGTATAGTTTGCCCCCTCTGTTTAAGCGTTATGTATCTATAGAATAACAGCAAAAACAACACAATGGTTTGTCCGAGATACATGTGACTATGAAACTGCTGCAGCGTTTCTTATGCAAACATGGCAAAACAACGTTTTGATAAGCCTAGGTTACGGTATATTTAGGATATTACATTAATATTTAGGATTTTACATTAACTACAACTCTCTGGAGGCGTCACAAAATGGCAGAGTTTCTAAAACAATACCATGATGCATTCTGATGCACAAGCCTATTTCACAGGGCCACAACTATTTAGAGAGAATAAATGTCTCTGTACCAGGCCAGAGAGCCAACAAATTGCTAATCTTACTTGACCGAGAGGCCCTCTTTCATATTCATTCACATATTCAGTTCACTCCCAAGTGTCCTTGACCCCTAGGTCACCTACTAATTACATCACTCCCTGTAGGGCTAGATTTATAGTATATTATCTACACATTTTAGTAAATCTTAATGCCCTGATTCATATAAAGGAGACCAGACGTCTCTATCTCACTCCCAAGTCATTCTGTGCACCCATGAATGGTGTGTTAGTGTCACTTATTGTATGTCTATGACCCCCATAATGATAATTCTTCTTAGAATGTTTTCCGTCTGCCTTTTACTTTATTGATTGCATTCGCGCTTCAAATACCTTTAAAGTGGTTTATCTGTCATGATTATCTTGTACAACAAAATGTATTAATAAAATTAACCGTTGGAATGGATTTTTTGGAATAAGCAAAAACTTACGGGTTGCCCCTCAAAAACACATCAGTCTAGTCCGCCTAGTCCGTCCCAAAAAAGAAGAATAAATTCCATCCCTGGGTCACTCGAAAATCTAAGTTTTTATTGGAAGAACAGGGGTTTTACTGTGTCATGATTATCTTGTTAAACAAAATTAATTTATAAAAGGAAACTTTGGAATGGATTTCTTTCGGCGGAAGCAAAGCGAACACAGATGACTACACAATGCAAAGACATTGAGTCAAACAACATGCAAGCTGTGGGATAGCAGGGATAACAGCATCCATATTAATCACCAAGGCCACCATAGAAAATGTGCATTAAATAACAACCTAAATCACATACATTCACTGACTGAAGATTACGAAAATAAAATGCACATTTATCACTAGAAATTTTATCAAAGTGCATCTTCATGCCGAATCTATCTTAAAATGTTGCATTTTCCACTGAGAATATAACAAGTGTCCTCCATTTTGTTTTGGCAGACAACCTTGACATACGTGACGTTTTGCTGTTTCTTCGGCCAGTCGAAAGGGGGCGTTGGACCAGTGAATGGTCATATGGGTCGTTTTGGGTTGTTACATTCCTATGTATTTGTGGGTGTCCTGGAGTCCGGCTGGATCGATTGGTGGAGGCTTGCCAACGAGGGCCAAGCCATCTGTTAAAGGCCTCGTCAGTTCCACCTGGGCTCCCTCCAGCTAATTACTGATACACACATGTTTTTTCGGGCCTTGCTGTGAGCTGTGTTTTGGTGCTTGGTCTGTGTTAGGTGTTGCTACCTATTGCCATGTTTGGCCTTACATATTGTAGTTTTGTTTAAACTTTGGCCCAGCCTGTGGGAAGCAGGTAGGGGTGAGTGGCCTTTTATTTGGTGCCCCATTTTTCTCCTGTTTTGTTGAGATAGGGAGCTAGGCTTGTTTTTCTTTGGCTTTATTAGACTATTTTGATTTTAAGGTAAGTCTGTCATGTATATGGCCCAGGCTCACCCTGATGTATAGCTTCCTTTGTTACAATAAACCTGTGTTTACCTTTGAAACCTGAGTTTGTACTGTTTGAGTCGGATTTATGTTACCCCCTCTATCCCCTAGACTTGAGGGTTGTAACATGGGTCCTATTGACAAACAACCTATTGTCATTTAGGTTGGAGATCACGTTGGTTTTGGTACTTGCGGGCCACTCAGAACCGGCCGGCAGGCCACACAATGTTCAGGTCTGCTCTATGACTTGGTAACATTAATGTCTTGATACAAGAAGTGCCAGGGCCTGAACTTCCAGAGGAAGTGACACCTTTACCGACACCTGATGTGTCTTATGTGATGTTTGTACTTCAAACATACCTAAAAAAAAATGTATTTCTAAAATACATGTTATGAAAAGCATGATTATGAAAAATGTCACACACATTATTATTATATGTGCTTGGTCATCCACCATTTGTCACACTGTCAAAAAGTATCACATGAGTTACATAAAAAGCAATGGCATTATTTGTCAAATATGTATTAAAACAGAGCCAGAACTTGCTTAAGGCTGTGAAACAATTCATCCCAAATAAAGCAAATCATAAATAGTAAAATGTATTGTAACCTAGGAACCTAGCTCAGGATTATGCATTAAATACATTTAACGGTAGGTCTTGCCTCAAGGCAAAGGTTGGGGAGCACTGCTCTAGCAGATATCTGTCAGGGATTTGTGTCGGAGGTAGTGGTCCAAGCAGTGGAGAGCAATGTAGTCCATGCCAATGTCAAACTTAATTGCAAAGAGATGAAGTTGCTTAAGCATCCATGGCAAGTCTCCGGCTCCGTACACACAGACTGATCTAACGTGTCCCTTCCAGGGTGTGTGGGCAGCTGTGGAGTTCTCCAGCCCTTCCTGGGCATGCCTCTTGACCAGGTGGGCAACAGTGTTTATGTCGCTCACATTGTACTTGGGGTTGGGTCATGCCGAGCCAGGGACCCCCGGCATACACTGGATGGTTGCCCAGAGATTCTACATCTACAGTCCTCATCAGGACTGTAGATGACTTTGGCCCATTCGATCAGCGCCTGGATGCGGCTGTCCTTCAGCACACCAAAGTGGATTGGGATGTTAAATGGTGGGGTCCCCTTTTCTGGTGGGTGTTCTGTCAGGAACCATAAAATATCTTAATAATAGCAAAGCTGACAGACACTAACAAATTTGATTACATGTTTTAATGTATTATATCCTCATCCCTAATTTAACCTTACAAAACCTTAATATGACTTTCATAGGCAATCATCCCTTTTTTAGAATATTATACAACCTACAATTATAACAAACACCATTACAATGCCGTCCACTTCCTGGTGAACAATTGTCCACCTCCATGCTTGGTGTGGAGGAGGTCTCCACGAGTGCACACTGTTTCCGCCACTCCTCACCATCTCAAGGTTGGTTTTTATGGGGAAGTCCTGGCCACACAGGTTGATCAAGTTCTTCCAGGTTGTGCTGACGCTGTACAAGTCAGACATACAGTTGATATCCACCTGGACACAGCTCCACACGCCATACGTGACGCTCACAGGTCTATTGACCATGAAGACGTTAGGGAAACATGACGTGATGCTCATGAAGGAAGCCATGGCTTCACCTTTTTGTCCATGTGGACACAGTACACATTCTGGGGCGAGTAGATGGCCCGCAGTTGTCGCTCAAAGTTCTGTACCTGTGTTAGAAAGAGATTACACAAAAAACATGCTGAAGGCCATTTCAGATTGTTTAAAATTTTCAAAATGTATGGAAATAGGTAATTTACATCTTGACATTCAGTATGTAGTCAGGATGCAATGGCCAGCATTTCCTTGATATGTGGCTATTTGTGTTCTACATTCTGGGGTGCACCACAGAATACTTAAAAAGTTGTGTAAAGTTGTGATTCTGCAGTATAAGAGATACATGTTGTGCACCTGCAGTATAAGAGATACATGTGTGACAGGGAAGGTAATGGGTAGTCAAGCACTAGGACCCAGGCAAGGGGAAGAATCTATTAAGAGGGGCGTTGGGGTTTGATTTGGTAGGTTCCCTTTGTATAAATGTTTAAAAACAAGATCCTGATAGTACAACTGTAGAACCATGAAAATGTATTTTAGTTCATAGTATTAAAGTAAAGATGTGTTAAATAATTGTTAAAATGTGGTTGTTAGATTATAAATATAGATTCCAGTCACCTGCATGTCTCTATAGGGGAGGGTACTGTGTTCCAGTCTAGCCAGGTGTATTATTTACTTTTACCTTGCATATATTTTGTAAAATGTGTCTTGTCAAGTTTCCTTGTATATTAGGAAATGTGCTGTTGTCTCATTCAGTTTTTAAACAAAGACACTAAGAGGAGCCAACCAATGTTTTTCCCAGACATCTTAGATTTAAGTATGCCCTTAATTGAATGGGCCATTTTCCATGTTATTTTTCTTGTGGGGCTTTCTGCTGGGGTAGAGGGGTGGCTGAGTTGTAGAATAGCCATCTTGTATGTGTGTTTTAGCCTATGGTTTGAGTCACCTTAGCTTGCCGTGAGTAGGTACATTTGAGTGCTGTAGAACAGTTTCACTTTGGTTTGAATTTGTTTGTAGTGGTGTTTTATTCATATTTGCCTACATATTTTGTGACGATAGCTCTTCTTCTAGACTAACCTCCTTGAGTGCAGTCTAGCCCCACGTTGTTTACTTTCTCTGTGTCTATTTACCGTTGATTTGATCAATGTCCTAAGTCAATAAAGCTTATATTTTTATAACAGTCTCTGGTTCCAGTTTATTCTGGTCTTTGTGTATCGAATAGTACCTGGGTCACACATGGAAGGGCATATTATTTTACATAGCAGGTTTATCCTGATCTTTTTGTAAAGTATGCAGTTTCTCCATCAGTTGCTAAAACCTTAAATGTTGAATGGTGCAGCATTCTTCACCTCAATTCATCCCTTGTTTGTTTTGTCAAACCAAGAATATACACTAGAAATACAAGATACATTCAGAGTGCTGAATGTCTTCAAGCTGTGTACCTTATCATGGGCAACAATTTATTTATGCCAATGGGAGGTCCTCCTCCTCTTTGCTCAGAGGATATTTAGGTATTTTCTTCTGAGAATGAACTCCCTGCAAAGGGACATGAACTATGTATCTCAATTTCAATGAGCAAAAAAAAATTAAACACAAAATGTTGTATCAAATATGTAGTCTTAAGTCACACACCTGCAATCCTGGGTAGTGTTTACATAATACTCTTCACTGACTTTGACTTTCTCGCTAAAGTATTTTGTGATACTCAGCAACTTGGCTTTTTATCCACTTCTACTTGACCACCCTTTAGGATTGCAGAGCAATTACAGGCTTCCTCTGGAACGCCATCATCTGTAAACACTAGGGAACTGTACTCTATGCTGTATGAACTGCTCAGCAGGATGGGGCCATATAGAATCATACCCCACAGTGCCGTAGACACCAGAAGGACAGCCAACAGTATCCTGCGGAGTAATGCACTCACCATGAAATAAGACAAAATCAGGAGCCCTAGGAGGCGGAAAAGATAAACCAGTCAGTTATAAAACAGTTACACACTTTGAAAGCTGCAGCTTGGCTTCAAAAGATGATAGCATGCCAAACGTTTCACTACTCTGCTGTTTGATTTGACAGATAGGTATAACTGGGGTGCCGTTTGTAAACTTTTGCTGCTTAACTTGTTCCAGATTTAGCTCGAGCTTTGCTTAATTTTCACACATATTCGCACAGACCATTGTATTGTCTAGGTGGCAAAATTAGGTAAAACTTGGTGTAAAATTGAGGTGGCCACTAGCGGTGAGAATCAGAGAGCAAGAGGTCAAGTCTGTGCCCTCACAGGAAAACATGGCTGTCACATGTCACTTAGCGATTAAAATCTTCCCCATGAGTGAGACACAAAGAAATTCCTGTCCCAATCCCACCATACCCAACCGAAGAAAAAAAATAAAAAAAATAGAAAAATAACAATAATTCAAAAAAAAAAAAAATACAAATAAAAATAGTGTGCTACACCTACACTATTCCATCAATGTCTCTACCATGATACATCATTTCTATAAGTCTTGTAACTGGTTTAAATAACCTCCCTACCCTCGACCTCAAACGACCCCTAGATCCGTCCACTACCCCATCAGTCTGTCAGCACAGTCTCGGGGCCCACTGCAGTCACACAGTCTCCCAGGTTACTAGGGCCCTCTGTTGGACAGAGGGCCAGATCTTCAGATTGTGATGTAGAGTCGGATTCAGACTGTGGGTCAAGTGGCCAGCTCCCATGAGTATGTGATGGCTGCACTTCATCCTCCAGGCTTGTCTCAGCCACACCTTCTGAGGGCAGATCCGACACCCACACTCCTGTATGGTACTCAACACCATCAGTGTCCACCAAAGACCTGGCAACAGACCCCAGCAAGTCCCCATCATCAGAGGTGGTCATTCCAGACAAGTCTGTTCCAGCATCAGATTCCACGTGAGGGAGAGGGAGGAAGTTCACTGGTTCACTCATGTTGCGATGTACTGTCTTTTCATGACCAGATGAACTGTCCTCGATCTTGTAGGTGTGGCTACCAGCCAGTATTCCCGTGACAGTGTATATGGTATTCTCCCAACAATCAGCAAGCTTCCATTTACCACGCTCTCCCTTATTGGCCAACAACACTCGATCTCCAATCTCCACAGGTGCACCCCGGATCTTTCTGTTGTACAGGTATGTCTTTTTTGTTGTTTCTCCGCAAACTTCTGAGCAGTACTCACTGCCTCTCTGAGATCCCTCCTCAAGGACTGAACATATTGATTGTAATCAACAATGTCAGAATATTCGAGAACAGAGCCAAAGATGATGTCAACAGGCAGTCGCGGTGTCCTTCCAAACATCAACAAGAATGGGGCAAAGCCTGTGGTCTCATGGAGTGTGCTGTTGTACGCAAACATGAGAGACTTCAGTGCTTGACACCATCTGGACTTTGCTCTTACTGGGAGGGCCCGGATCATATTCCCTAACGTCCGATTCATCCTCTCACATGATCCATTCCCCATCGGATGATACGGTGTGGTGTGGGATTTCTCGATGCCTGCAACACACTCTTCTCGATGCCTGCAACACAATAGTTCAGCAATGAGAGCGCTCTCAAAGTTTGCACCTCTGTCCGAATGTATACGGTGGGGCATGCCATACACATAGAAGTAGTTGTACTACAGCTGGTGAACCACAGCTTTGGCAGACTGATTCTCAAAGTTTTGATCTCCAAAGATGCTCAGCATCCTCCTCATGAAGGTGGCGGGGCTGTTGCAGAGACCCTGCGGCATCCAGTTGTACTCATACGAGTCCAAATGGTGATGTGAATGCGGTGTACTTTCTCTCATCCTCGTGGACCTCAACATTGTAATACCCAGAGGTGAGGTCCATCGTGGAGAAGAGGGCATTTCCACCAAGAGCGGACAGAGCGTCAGCCTGATGAAGGAGAGGGTGAGCATCCTTGACAAGTGAGAGCATTCAGCAAGCAAGGCTGTGCACAGCCTGAGGTCTCCACTTTTCTTCCAGACTAGTACAAGGGGTGAGGCAATGTTCAAGGTCTCTTTGAGCTTCTCATACTGATTAGGTGCAACGCGGCGATATGCTAACCTGAAGGGCTTTTCATCAACAAGACGGATCCGATGTACACAGCCTGCAGCCCTTCCACAGTCCAACTTGTGTCTGGAGAAGATGGATTCGTACTGAGCTATGAGCTGGACAAGCTTTTCCTTACATTCTGAAGATACCTGGCAGGAGCCAACGCCAATATCAGTCAGACCCAAGTCATGTAAAGCGCCACTGGCTAACCTATCAGAACTACCCTGTCTGCTGGGAACCCCATCAGTCACAGTCAAGTCATCACAGTGGTCAGTTAGATTGTCGGTCAGCCTCTGTACATGCTGCTGCAGAGTTGTGACTGAGCTGTCAGCCACACAGGAACAGTCGATGTTCAAGTCTTCGAGTGCCAGGCATGGACAGACATCAGCCACTGTGGTGTTCCTTTTTAATGTCACCACCTTTTGAGTCGGGTTGATGACCTTCAGAGGTAGCCATCCATCCTGCCTTAACAGAGCCACCGTCCTTCCCACTATGATCTCGGTGTTGACCGTAAGCTGCTGGGCTCCATTAGCACTGCACTGCCAGCAGTGCAGTGCTGGCGGTTGGTCATGTTCCGGAGCCTACCCCAGACAAGGTGCTCCTGCATGGGTTCCAGAGTCACAGCCATCTTTAATCTCACAGTTCCGACTTTGTCAGGGATGCTGCCACCATTCCACCTTTCCACGTTAGCCAGCATGTTGATAAGCTTCACCTCTTTGCCATCACCACTGTCAGGAGTGGACACCTTGCCCCAGAAATCTCCGGTCAACTTCAGCTCCCGGATCAAGTGCTTGAGGAGATTACTGCCCAAGATGAGGTCATCACACACCATTCATCAACCACCAGCGTAGGCACGAGAACTCTACAGCCATACACCTCCATCTCCAACTCACATACTCCCAAAGGACACTTCCTCAGTCCGCCGCAACCAACCATAACCACGTCTGTAGGACTCAACGAAGGGCTCTTCAACACTCCGGCTTGTAATAGCTTGGGTAACACTGCAGATTTCAAAGTAACCAAAGAACCGAAGAACCGCTGTCCAATAGGGCTCTAACTTCCACTTCACCTCCAATCACAGTCTTTGCATAGAACCCGTCATCATTGAGGGGGAGCTTCTGTATGTTCTGCAGAATGACAAGTCTTGCCAGTCTCCATGCCATCACAAGCACTCTCATACACAGTCTGTAGATCAACATCTCTCTCATCACAGACTTCATTATTCACAGTTAGGCTTGAAAGGTCATCATTTTCATCTGAAGGATTCACACAAGGCCCAACACCAGCCTCCTCTATGTGCAGGCCTACTAGTTTCCCTGTGGCTGGAACACCGGAACTGTAGACACTCTCTCAGCAGGCGCAGTAGTAGCGGCATTGGGACACTGAGTACATACATGTCCAGAGGCATGGCAGAGGTAGCAGAGACGGTTGGTTCTGCAGTGGAAGCGAGTATCATGTTCAGTGACGCCGCACACCTCGCAAGGTCCAGACAATCTGATTCTGTTCCTATTACCCCCCTGAGACTGACTGGTTGACCCGATCGGCCTCTGCTCCAGCAATCGTTCCAGCAGTGCTATGACATGGCCCATCTTCTGCAGACTCCTGTGGATGAGGCAACTGGACTGGGAGACACATAAGGCCAGGACGCTGAACAGCAGGGGCAGCAGCGGACATAGTGGGAGACACAGCAGGATTCAGTTCTTGCTTCAGAGACGTAACTGCCAGAGCAACGATCTTAGCTGAGCGTGATAACCTCTTCTCTCTCCTATCCTCATCCAGTCTCTGCTGGATATCAGCAGGAGTCCACTCACCAAGTGACCTACACTTGAAGATTAGAGAGAGCTCAGGATCAGGGCAATGTCTGATAAACATGTGTGTGAGTAGGCGAGATGGGTTGCCAACATTCTCATTCAGTCTCTTTGCACAATACTCTGCAACCTCCATGGCTCTGTTGAGTCTGAGCCAGTAGTCAAATGCATGCTCATTAGTCAGAGGTAATGTTGCACAAAAGTCAGCAACGGGCAGGCTTGAGAAGGGATCATCACTGAAGTGTTGCTTTAAGATGTCAAATATCAAATCAGGGCCCTGGCTCAAGTCAGTAGTAGGGTTACTACGTAAGACTACTTTGACTACCTCCCGTGCTCGGCCCATGAGTCTACTCAGAACCTCCCTTGACTGCTTGTGTGCACTGAAGCCCTTCTTACGCATGAACACTAATATCGCCTCCTCCCACTCACGAACAGTACCCTTTTCTGTGCTGTCCCACCTGAAACAGACAGGCTCTCTCACATCAGATTTCAACAAGAGGCTCAGATTGGACACATCCAATCCCCCTACATTAGCACTTGGTGACCTTGACTCTAAGCGAGAGACAATGGCCTCCCCAATTGAAAGGCCAATTTGGTGTGCCATGCCCGCCGCAAGACCCAAAGTGCTGTCCCCGCTATCAGAGTGTGATGTGGTCGGCTCCACTGTTGGCTTGGGAGAAGACGTGTGCAAGTTGTCATTTAAATCTATCCCCTCAAGGTCAGGCATGGGCATGGGTATAGATGTGACAGGAAGTGCCCCAGGGGCTCTACCCAATGGTGATGGAGACAATGCAATGCAAATGTGGCGTAACCTCTACCACGACCAAAACTTGCCATTTTCTGCTTGCCACTAAAATATAACTAGCTGCATGCAAATGTAAATTAGCCCAGGCTATGCAATAATTACAAAAATAAAAATAATAATAATAAAGTGTCCCTTGGAGAAGTCACGAGTGAGCAAACAGGGATTCCCTTATTTGATTTGCAACCACGGACGTCTTCTGGAGAGGGTCGAATCCAACGACGAACCAGAAGGTGGGTCACGGCACCAATGTAACAGTTGCTATCTGCGTTGTGTTGAATAACCGAAGACGATGGCAGTTGTCAGGTCAATCACACGTTTATTTTCCAATCCGTAGCGTGGTGTTTACAGACTGGGACGATGGTGGCACATGCGCCGTCCGAAGACAGCAAGCACACCACAGTTATTAACCACTAGGTGTCACTCTTTGCTTACTTAACTTGCTGACAATAACAATGCAAGAACCACTAAAAAGGCTTGCAAGGGGAATTATCCATAGCAACTCCTTTACATATGCATAATATTTATCTTGTGCTTCTATGGTCATAATTACTCACATCCTAATGTTATGTTAAGACATTCACAAAAACATGCACACAAAGTGAATATGGAAATGCAGAGTTACAGCTCGAGGTATGAAACGATGTACACACTACAGATCAGATATAAACACTATAGACAGCAATATAATGCACCCTGTCTATAGGGTTTATATCTGATCTATAGTGTGTATCCTACATCATATTCTACATCTATCATAAAGAATACTTGATTATTTTCATCCAGCGCACACTCTGGTGCGGCACACAACAGCCGCTCTCTCTTATCGCGAATTTCCCTCGGGATTAATAAAGTACAATCATATTATCTTATCTTATCTTATAGTACATCATATTCTTCTTCTATCATAAAGAATATGTGATAGTCCCATTTGCTACTTTGCTACTCATTTAATTATGGAGGATGAATTTAAGGGGGACTGTTCCCATAACGTGAACAGTTTCTCTCGTGCTTCTATTGACATAATTACACATACCCTAATGTTATCTTATGTTAACATTCACATAAACACGCATACAAAGTGAATATGGAAATGCAGAGTAACAGCTCGAGGTATGATTCGATGTGCACACTATAGATCAGATATAAACACTATACACCGTAGTATAATACACCCTGTCCATTGTGTTTATATCTGATCTATAGTGTGTGGCCTACATCATATTCTTCATCACAAAGAATATCAAAATTAGAATCAGAATTGAGTTTAATCACCAGGTAGCCTCAACATTTCATGTATTAGGAATTGACTTTGGTGTGGTTGAAATATGAATACAAATAATTCAAATAATACAAAGTAAAACTATATAAAACAAGTTGCAATTAATTAAAATATTTCTGTGATATTATTCATTTTATTTATTGCATACGGTGAATAGCAAAATGTTGAGGGAGAGGGAACAGTTAAGTTATGTTAATAAGTACATTTTATGTCACTCGACCAAAAACACAAATACTCCACAAGCATAAATTGTTCAACCAAAGACAGTTTATAAAGAGACATTTCACTTGCAATTATTTTATTTTACAAGCTAAAATATATGCTTATGAACAATTTAATTGAATCGCGTGATTTCAGAAAGGTCGCACAAGAGGGCTGAGGTGAGGGTTCATGTTATGTCAGGAGGACTCACGCCTCCTGATCATTCCAGTTGGGACAAAAGCCGACAGCTGATTTGAATTGTAATCAAGCCTGGGTGAGGCAAGGTATATATTCCCATAGGGAAGAGACAAAACTATCTGTTTGGGTGTGCTTCATGTGCCTTTTCCTGTGTTTTAGTGTCACAAGTGGGAGTGTCCACCTAGATGTATGCTGGATAGACCCCTTTAAACGAAAATTGGAAAAACCAAACAGTGAGCATAGCGACAGTGATGGAGAACAGTGATGACGTTGTTTACGTCATTAGCAGTCGAGAACACGTAACGTTTAGTGGGCGTGGTATTTAATTTCCAGGATTTTAATAATGTTCCATGATAAAAGCTAAATGATTCATAAAAAAGGTTATTTAAATATATTTCATTGTGTTGAATCTATTGACTGTAACTACAAAATAATTTTAACAATCAAAGTGAATGGAAATTGAAACAAAAAGCACTTCCGGGTTAGCAACAGCGTTGTAAAATCGAGTGTAATTTGCAAGGAAGTAATATAGTCCATGAAAATATGTATCAACATGCTTATAAAAAATGAAAATGACCTATGACGTAAGTTATAGTACATTAAATTTAGCATATTACCTTGCGTACGCTCCTCTGTGCTGCTACGTATCACGTAACCTCTGGTAACGCAGCCAATGACATACGCACAAATATCATCACACCGTATACTCTTCCTCTAGCCACAGAGGGGGTTTTATCAGGTTAGTTCAGTGAGTGGTCCTACACGAAGTTACAGGAAGGGTACTCACCATTTCATTATAGTGTACGTTTAGTCGGATAGCGTGGTTTAAGACCAACCGACCACTAAACATTACTAGCCGAGATAAATAGTTTTACTAGCATAATTGGAGAAACTTTAGTCAATTAAGTTACTGCTAGCCGTAGCCAAGGGCGAAGGAGCTCTGGTCTCTGTTACAGCCGGTATGTGGCAGGTGTCAGGCAGCATCTAGTCACAATAGTATTTTGGATATTTGGTAGAGATACCGGCCCTGCTGTTTCCATCGGTTTTCGTTGATTTAAATTGAGCAATTTCATATCGAGGCGATATGAAGAGTCTTCCGTATTTTTGCCGGGGAGAGGTCGTCCGAGGATTCGGGAGAGGAAGTAAAGAACTCGGTATTCCTACCGGTGAGTTAATTGGAACCTATTTTCTTAGGATTTGAATGACACGAATAATCAATCGAAACACATTGTTTCAAAATTAAATAGTTCCTAGCATAATCATCGATCCTATATTAATACATTTGTATAATATCTCGCATACGTGCGTGTGTGTCTATGAGCAGTGGTGCTCCCTTTCTTGTACAGCTAAGAATGAGAACACACTAGCACCCGTCGTGTTGCACTGGGTAACGGTTAAGGTCTCTCCACTTTTTAAAGTAAATGTAGAACATTTGGTTACTGGTGTTTTTCTATTTTCTCATTTTTAACCCCATCTCGCTCTCTTTTTATCCTTTCCTTTCTCTTCCTCTCCTTTTATCTTTCCCTCACTCCCATCTGTATCCTTCTCCCCTCTCGACCTTTTCCTTGGCTCCCTCCTTTTCTATCTTCCTCACGTCTTCATAAACTCCCTTCATCTCTACCCTATTCCATCCCTACTTGTACTCTCTCTCTCTCCTATCCCTCTGCAGCCAACTTCCCAGACTCTGTGGTGGAATATCTCCCGGCAGACATTGGCACAGGCATATACTATGGCTGGGCATGCGTGGGCAACGGGGACATCTGCAAGATGGTGATGAGCATCGGGTGGAACCCCTACTATAAGAACACTAAGAAGTCGATGGTCAGTAGTAGTAGTAGTAGTAGGACAAAGTCATATTTAGCTTTCCATCAAGTCATGCTTTCTCCACAGAAGCCTTGGTGAACATATGAATGCCACATGTTCAAAATGGAAGGTGCTTCTTTGATCAAATTCAGATCAATAATATCCTCTTGTTATGACAGTAGCTAACATAGTAAAATCCTTCCCAGCCACAGTAGTGTATGTTGTCTTTACAGGAGACCCATGTAATTCAGACGTTTAAGGAAGACTTCTACGGGGAGATCCTCAGTGTTGTCCTGGTGGGCTACATCCGTCCAGAGAGGAGCTTCCCCTCACTTGGTAAGAGTTAGTAGTAATAGTGAGTTACCAATAGTGAGCACAGGCTTCACATTTCCAGGCGAGGGTTGTATAGTGATGGGGATCATTCGGGTGGGGGTCAATAACGATAGTACTGTCTAGGAGGACACCACAACAATTTTACGAATGTGGGCTCTTTACTACAGTGCCTCCCAAACCTGAAACCTAAACCCCAGTGTCCCTTAACAGTGATTTATTTCCCATCGATTTATTTTTCCATACAAAGCGTGATCAATTAACTAGTTATAACGTAAATTAGTTTATATAAATGTGATAATACTGTGAGGATACATTTTCCACTCACCATTATGGCAAGTCATTAACAATGATAAAAAATGGAAAATGCCAATAATAGAAAAACTGAAATAAACTTGCTTGTTGCCATGATGTAGACCAATTTCAAACATCAAAGTCGTAGGTTTGGTAAGGTTAACCCAAACAACCTTTTAGAGAGCAGGAAGTTAGTTTCAAAATATAAGTTGTCAGGGCGACTAAACTGAGTTTACTCCAATCTTTGTATCGGAAATCATCGACTCATCCAATACTACGTTATGCATCAAATTTGGAAATTCATCTTTCTGGAACAGATCCTGGTTGTCAGCAGAGAGAGTTAACTTCCGACCCCACTGGGGCTACCCAACACATTTTAATGACAAGCCATTGAATCCCTAGGATGTCGATCCAACCCAAACATTCTTTCCTTTCCCTTCCTCCTCTCCTTCATTCTCCCTTCATTCCTTGCCACCCCCTCCAGAAGCTCTGATCGCAGCCATCAACAACGACATTGAGGAGGCCAAGTTCAAGCTGGAGCTGCCGGAGCACCTCAAGCTGAAGGAGGACAACTTCTTCACGGCTGCCATCAGCACGCAGTCTTCCTCATCGTCGTCGTCATCAACCACCAGCAGTACAGCGACAACAACAACAAAGACTATAATGAATGGTCATTAACGCTCGTTTGTGTCCCTTTCAACCGACGCATAGGTCCCTAGCAGCCAGCGCGGATTAGACAACTCCACAGATGGTTAGGTTTTTTTTTCTTTCATCTTGAAAGAAAGGAAATAAAGACACCCCCCCCCTCTTCAATACTTACAGATTCCACACATTTCCATTGAGACAAACGCGGGCTTTGGCGTACAAACGAGGGTCTGGTGTCTGTGTCTAAAAGCCGACTGTGTTGGTTTCAGATGTACAGGTGCGAAATGCAAGTAGAACTTCTGCTGAAGAGGTTCATGACAGAGTTAAGAAGGGGTTTGTACCTTGTAATTCCACTGGTAAAATGGACCGTACACTCAAACTCACCACTACTGTCCGAATATCAGACATGTTTTATTCTGTTCGCTGGTCTACGAACACTAGTTCAGACATGAAATCTTAATTTTACATTGATTGCACAAAGACAAGTTATGCAACAGTCCTAACCCTAACCTGCTACAATGCAAGGCTGCCATGGGCAAATAGAGGAAGTTATATTTGTCTGTTGAATTTGAGTTCTTAAGGCGGTGTCCCTCCTATGTACTCAGTAAAATGTGTCATTAAGTCACAAGATCAGTTTCTCATAAGAAATGGTCTAATTGTGTCCGACCAGATAATTTGTTTTGGTTGGATATAAAAGGATTTCTTTCAGGCCAAACTTGCTTGTTGGACCCTAAGCAGTAATCTGTTAGTCAACCAGTAATCTGTTAGAAACATAGAATGATTTAATGAAGAGACCTATTGGATTTATTCTCAGCCTTGGAACTATATTTAAATGGAGATGCAGATATTTTATCAGTCCCTATTTAAGATTCAAGCTGTTCCATGAATCTGAAAACATTTCTGTGCTTTACAGTTTAGATGGGGCCAAAAGCAAAGGTCCTGGTGAGCCCTAGTTACATATTACTTCACTATCTCTCCTTTGACCTTTGCCTTCTTCATCCTCCTCCAATGGATTCTGTTGTGAAAGAAATCAAGGCTCAGTTTATATGCCGAAGGGTAGCATTGTTTGTGTTACCATTTTATAGTGAAGTGGATACGGATAAACAAGTCATATTAGAGCAGGAAGTTAGGGAGCATATAGGGCGTTGTGTACTTAAAAATAAAACGTACCAACTGGCGGCGTTTGACCAAGGGGCCACCAGTGTGATAAATTATCCTATATACAGACTATATTTACTATATAGTCTTGATAGTCTCCACAGATACAGTACATGCTTTCTTTCCTCATAGATAATAAAAATGAAATGTAACCATTGACCGTGCTAACAAAGATCTGTATTTACAATGATTAGGCCTGCATTTGCATGTACATTGTTTGTTCATGTGTAAATAGTGAGACTTCTATTGATTTAAAAGAAAAGGAAACGAGAAAATTAGGCAAATTAATCAAAAATACATAGATTTAAATGTTATGTTATGTTGTCATTTTGTTCAGGAAGAGCAAGGATCTTGATGTTTTGTTTCTCTAAAATGTTTTTAGCATTCTTGTAACTAAACACAGCTTCTTGTAACGTAAAACCTGTAAAATATAATTTGGTTTATCCTGCAAACAGAAAGAGCATGTGTTCAGGTCTTTGGCCACCAACTGAAACATTGTGTGTCGTGTTTATCTAGTTTTGTGAATGAATCAACAGTTGACATCGCCTTATCTTGTGCTATGCATACCAACTGTGTATGGTAGATGTGTGTGTATGTGTAATCTCTGCCAGAAGGCCTTGTTATGTATGCCCCATGGGGATTGATTCTCCTTCAAGGTGTGTCACATGGGGGACCCACATTAATGCATTTATTTAAATATAGTCATACTAGATACTTTCAAGTTGTATCTGCAGTAGGCGAATGTCAAACTAAAAATGAACAGGCCTTTGTGGTTTAATTTAGGTAAAATATGTTAATTAGTTTGTTGTGACCAAAACTAATTATCCATCCAAAAGTGGGCTAGCATGAGCAAAGCTAACGCAAAGTAAATTAATAAATATAAATAACTACAGGCATCACCAATCTGCTAAATAGTAAAGAGTAAAAACATTTAATCTCATTCTCATTCAAATTGGACAATTCAGCTAGCCAATATAAACAGATTAGCTGAGTGTGTGGGTGTGTTGTTACGCATGGGTGTGTTGTTACACATTACTCATAACATTCCAACTAACTTAATTCAAGCCATAGCTCTGATTCAAGCCAAAGGTCGCCAAAAGTGTTCAACTTAAGTGATTCTGAAATTTTTGATCACAGCAGTACATCAAAACATTTTTTTAAACAGTAAAACACACTTTTTTACATTCTGATCCTTGGCGATTGTGGTTCAGAAGATAGTTTAGTTATTAGTTATTAGTTTAAACAAGACAGAGAACACAAGACGGTTCTTTCAGTTTAAACAAGACAGAACACAACACAGACCATTCATTGGAATTCATAAATGGATTAGATAACATAAATGTTAGGCCATGTTTGAATATCACATTTATAGATGCACAGGGATCTGGGCATTATATCCCACTTATGGTTTGTCCGTTTTTTACATAGTTATAGACTTAATATAGCCTAAAAACGAAATGCTGGATGCTGTTTCGGGTAGTAAATGAAGACAACACTGGACTGTAGTCAGGTGTTTATATTTGGGAATGGGTTACTGAGCTTCATGTTGTAACATCATGGCCTCTTGTTTGACTCTTCAATGACCCATAGACATTTGTTTGTGTCTTTCGTTTCGATGTAATGGGGTTTGTGTGCATGTAAACAGGGGGAACATTTTTGCTACCTGTTTACTATGTTTGAAAACATATGTAAACATAAAGAATTAGTTAATCCATGATATCAAACCTTTTTTTAAACAACTCAAGAAAGTAAATGCGACTTGGAGATACTAAATGTGTTTGTAATTCTTTTTATCGTAATTATTATTTTAATTATGAATTATCTGCCCCTCTATTGCTGTTCCACCCATATTTGTGTTCTATAGATCTGCAATCTATAGATTGATCTTATTTGATAACATCATCCAGTAGTTCAAATTATCAATGTAAATAAAGTTAACAGTTTAGTTAAGTTTAGTTAAGTGTTACATAATTTTATATGCTCTGTATACCCTCTAAATATTATCCCACATTATCCACTGGATAAAATGTTTAGGAATACGGAATTGTATTTGTGCAATATTATATTTAATTAATACCATTTGAGACCAGGTTTCATTTAAAACCTTTATCCAGATTCCCCTGAATCTGGATAAAGGTAATGAAGAATTGACACATTAGTTACTTAATCATTTCCTTACCCTTTTTATATTGAAGTCTTTCAAATGTATTTAAGTGGAGTAAGTAAGAAAGAAAGTAGGTAAGTAAATTATAAAAACAAAAATTATCTTTTACTATAAAATTAGGCCATAAGTTGCAATAGTGTTTAATGTTTAACCCATCCTGAGTTAAAGGTGCTTTAGGTAAGACTCAAGAGCAATCTTTTAATTTGTGAGAAATGGCATAGCCATACATCAGCTAAAGCAAAAACTTGCTCTAGTGTCTTCTGCTCCTTTCTGCTCTCTCTTTACATCTCCCACGTCCTTCCTACAGCAGCTTTCAGACCTTCTCAGAGGTGGAGATTGGTCGATCCCCAGGGCTCTCTATCTAAAGGAGTAGCTCTCGTCGTCATACTCCAACTCAATCTCCTCGTCTTCGTCCAGGAGTCCGTACCTGAACTTGCGGTACATTGTCCCATCCTGGCCCATGTACACAATGTTCTCCTCCTCGTCATCCTCTTCCTCGCCGTCCTCATCATCACGACCCTCGCACTGGATGATGCGGTCGCTGTACTGTCCGAGGGACGAGGTGGCGGCGGTCTGCGCCCAGCCCACCCTCCTGCCGTCCAGTTTTTCGTAGCCACCGGCCTTGGCCTTGAGGGCTCGGACAACCGGCTGCGCTTTGGAGCGAGCCTGGAGGATGAGGAAGAGCGTCCCACCGACGGCTACGGTCAGCAGGACGCAGAGAGCGACCCAGAGCCCGGCCCGGCTCCCCGCCAGCTCCTCGGCTCCCCTCAGTACAAAGTTGAAACCCGGGACACACTCCACTTAGGAAAAGAAACAGAGACCGTCGATGAGGGGCTTTCATAGAGGGAGGTAGAAGGCACTGTGCTTAGATTACAATAGATTCAATTAGATTCAATAACACTGTAAAGAATGTAAACTTGAACATGAACATGAAAAATCCCCCCAATACAAATCCTGTCAACGTGATCAAGCAGTAACAGAAAACTCGCCCTAATATACGCTATACTCCCTTTCCATCCGGACAAACTTACTCTCCCTAACCCTGGATCTTTCATTTGTTTCTTTATTTGTTCATGTGTTTGCTTGTCTGTCTTTACGCACCTATGGAGGCCTGGCAGTTGCAGCACTCGTAAGGTATGGGCTCCCTGCGGTCGTGGTGCGTTTCCTCGCTACAGCAGGACATGCAGCGGCCATCCTCAGACAGCAGCTGGAGACTGGGACACACGGTGCAGTTCCATTGGCCAGGACCCCGGCAGTCCAGACAGCTGGGCTCACACAGCTCGCAGTTGGGCTCCCAACTGGCGGAGTCTGACTCCTTGGAAAAAAATCAGGTTAGAGTGTTCTCTTGTAACGCTTCAATAATGGGATTGTGGATTCAAAGCCCAAACCCTGAGTCCTTAGAAGAGCAAGGAAAATAAACTTGAGAAGGAACATGTAGGAGAAGTGACATTACAATGGATACCTACCTGCTGGGCAGAAATAATTCAATAGCCAGATTATAATCAGTAAGGGATAGTCACTACATTTAAGAGAAAAATCGAAAAAGAAAAGTATTTTACACATGCACTGTCGATTACCTGGGGTGTAGCATAAAAACCCAGCATACACTGAGATTCACAGATGCCACCCAAGAAGTTGTATCCTTGGTAACACGACTCACAGGCTAGAGGGCCCTCATCTGGAAAGAGAGAAATCAGCTTCTTCCAAACTGCAATGTGGTGAATTATTTTTCTCACACACCATGACCATAGACCTAAACTAATAATAATAAGAACTGTTATTATTTGTACTTACTTATATGCAAACATAATGTATCACAATAAAAACGGAGCAAAAGCAATACAAAATAGAAAACATAGGGTGCGATCTCGACTATATGAACAGAACTGGCTTGTAGAAGTACAATTATGTGTTTTTCCCTAAGGTGTTCCACATGTCAAGTAAAAGTAATGTTAGCCAACAGCCATACAATTGATTACGTTTCAATTTAAACTCTGCGTTTAACCCTTTTTTAAACTAATCGTTTTTCCAGTCAATATGAATGAATAATTAATTTTAGGTAGCTCATATCCAATGTCAAAATGAAAAAAAAGAAGAGAATTTTGTAACTTATCTTAATTCCCTTGTCATTGGTGGAGGCCCAACAATATCTAAGGTTAGGACTAGCAGACAGCTCCCTCTATATAATTCCCTTCCCATCTTCATGAATGTGAACATGCTTCACATTCATGATGCTATGAACGCTACACTATGATTAGGTTTCATATTGCCATAAGGGTGGAATGATCCTTTATGAACGAGCAGTTAATTTAGAGACGCAAACCCCCTGACCGCGCCTTAAAAAAATATATTTCAGGTTTGTTCATTCTGGCTCCCCTGCCAACGGCCCCTAATTCAGTTTCAACCAGCGGAGAACAGGTGTGTCCAATCAATGCTTAATCAGAGGTAATGTATGCAATAGCACGCGGTTAACCTATAGAGGGAGTCCTCTACAATGCAAACCTTTGTACAAGTTTTGTAGGTACCGTTGCAGGTGTTGCAGCTAGGGTGGCACTTGCGGCATGTTTTGGATGGGGTGTCATGGTAGTAACCAAGGGGACAGTCCTTCAGACACCTCCCCGACTGTGTGTGGTACCAGTAGTCCTCCCGGCAGCCGAGACAGTGGTGGTTACTGGGCCCAGAACACCGGCTACAGGACGGCTCACAGTGCTCACAGAACCCAGATGTGGTGTTGCCGTAATGACTGGAGAGGACAGCAACAAGGGATCATGCTGTTATACATGTTATACATACTGAAGGTGAGTGAGTGAGTGAGTGAGTGAGTGAGTCAGTCAGTCAGTCAGTCAGTCAGTCAGTCAGTCAGTCAGTCAGTCAGTCAGTCAGTCAGTCAGTCAGTCAGTCA
>JAOPJO010000025.1:22071770-22084494 GCA_027123675.1 Molva macrophthalma | reverse complement strand
GAGAGAGAGAGAGAGAGAGAGAGAGAGAGAGAGAGAGAGAGAGAGAGAGAGAGAGAGACACACACACACACACACACGCACACACACGGACAGAGAGACAGAACATTCCCCTTAATACTTTGTTATGGCCACACTCAAGAGAAACCAAGGGCCTCCCAACCACTAGTGCATTGGCAGCCAAACAGAAGAATCCACACATTGTTGTGTTGTGTCCCTCCTGCTCTAGGAACCAAACACAGCCAGAAACAGAGGTAACAGCAAAGCAACTCCATTGTGTGTGTGTGTGTGTGTGTGTGTGTGTGTGTGTGCTCTCACCCCTCTGAGCAGCTCTCCACACAGCTCTGTCCCTGGTGGAACAGGCCTGGTTTACAGGTCACACACTCTACACTGTGTCGTCCCACACACGACACACAGCTCTCGTGACATCCCTTGCACGCCAGCTCCTCTCTGTCGCCGTAGTAACCAGTAGGACACTCCTCAATACAGGTGTTGTCTGACAGACAAAAGAAAAATAAATAAAGTCTGGATTTCTTAAATTTATGGATTAGCAAAGGTAGTAACAGCTTTTTTGCTTTTTTTGAACACAGCAGAAATGCTAATTGGAAATAAACATACATTATATAATACATAAAAAAAAGAAAAGCTAATACAAAAATATATATACTTTAGCTTCTTTGGATTTTCTTGAATGAGCTTGGCTCTCTGTGGAAACATTTTGAACAAGAACTTGCATTTCCGGATAAAATGTGTGCAGTTGCATCTGGGCCAGATGGTAGCCTGTGTACCTCAGACCTAGCCCTGATGTCCAGTCTCTTTTGGGAAACTTCAGTTGAACAAGAGAGCCTTGAGGAAGATCCTAGCAATTTGGGAAGGCCATCGGAAGGCGCTTGAGCTGTGCGGATTGGTCTTGACACGAGTCAAAGGGCGGAACACACAGCTCGACGGAGCAATAGCAGGCTGCAACCCCGAATCCGAATGCAAAGGTAGTGAGGGAGCTAAACCAGTAAAATCCACATACTAGCATACTTGCCATTTAGCATGGTAATGCTACCATGCTAATTCTAACATGCTAGCATGCGTTCGTGTTGACATGCAAATACGTACTCTTGCGCCTTCTAATATGATAGGGTATTATAAGTTAGTAGTTCGTGCTCACTCAGAAGGAAGAGAGTAGCGCAGTTGAGGCACCGGTCCTTCCCAGGCCCTGAGCAGCGGTGGCAGAGCGGGTCACACAGTAGGCACTGGCCTTCCTCATCCATGTAGGTGTGCAGGGAACACTGGCTGTACCACACACAGTGGCCCGTCTCGTCTATACGCCTGTTGCTCTCGCAGCTCAGACAGGAGGAGGACTCGTAGCCTGAGCAGGTCAGACAGGACTTTGCGCAGTCTGGGTGAACAGCAACATGGAGAGGCATTTAAAAAAAAAAAAAAGCTTATTTAACCTTTTTTTTGACATGGTTACCTAACGGATCATGCAAGCTATCACCTTGAGACAGGTAATGCAACACAACATGAGAAAACAACTGTTCCAAGTTGAACAACAGTTAAGGTGGCCACTGCGGCCATTTGAAATACATGCAGTATAGCAAAGAGGATCACAAATCACATTGCTAGTCATGTAAATATGTAACCATCCTCAGCTTAAAGTAATTACAGTACTTACAGTAATACTATTAATATTTTCTATCCTAGTATCATCATTTCCTGAAGTTTCCTTGTCTTTATGAAAGCTCTTTTATCCAAAGTGACAAAGAGCTCATTTGGTATGAGGTTACAGTGCATTAGAACATGTGAGACAAAATCACAAAGCAACAAACAAGTGCATGTTGAAACCTGTCTAAAATGTCCAAGTACAAGGGTCCACTGAATGTTTAAATGACTCAAATAACTATGATGGACATTCCTGCATCCTGAGTGAGGAAGGTGTATCTGCATGCTGAGGGAGGGAGGTGTTTCTGCATGCTGAGGGAGGTGTATCTGCATGCTGAGGGAGGTGTATCTGCATGCTGAGGGAGGGAGGTGTATCTGCATGCTGAGGGAGGGAGGTGTTTCTGCATCTTAACGGAGGGAGGTGTATCTGCATGCTGGTTATAATGGTGGAGTGTCTGAAGCTGTTCAGACACTATGTGCTGAATACAGACACAGGTCATTAAGGAGCATTTAGCAGGGGACACCTCACTCAAGGATGCCGAACAGGTAGGCTGCGGACACTGGGAATATAATCATTGGGTTATATTCCCAATTAACCCAATGATTAATTGGGAATCATTGGGTCCTAATCATTGGGTTCTATTCTCTTACCACGGCATTCCTCTGTGTGCTGATCGTAGTAGGTGTTCAAGGGACATTGATTCAGACACTCTCCTCTGTAACGCACAGCCTTGGGGTTCTGGCACAATTCGCAGTCGTCCGATTCCGGCCCATCACACAAGGCGCAGTTGCCATGGCAATGCATGCACTCCTGTTCGCTAGCAAAATATCCACCAGGACAGTCGTCCACACACGTGTCCTGGTGCAGGAAGAAGAACTCGGCACATTCTGGGAACAGAGCGGAGAGTTGAGTCAGCTATAGCTACAAAGTCAGGACCTTCTGTAAGGTGTCGAATGCTCCTTGATTAATGATATTCATAACCTACTCTTTATGTCCCTAACCTCCCTTTTATTGAACATATTGTTTTTTGTTATTTTGATTTGTATGATTTGACATACATAAAACATCTTTACTTTTTATGTTGTTTAAGAATGGACCCCACTCGTGTCTCCCTAATAGTCAGTGCACATCATGTTGATATGTCCTAGATACTGTATAATAAATAGTGTTTATAAATATATACTACATAAAGATAGTGTATGTATACACTGTACACAGTGGTAAAATAAAACACAATATTCCAGGAGGGCATTGGGTCCAGGAGGGCAGGGGCAAATTAAATCACACTGAATAAGTATTAGTGGTAACATTACCACTAATCTATCCATGTGTGTCCTCCCACATATCTGCATGGATGTAGCCTTCACACACACAGCACATTGCTGTAACCGTTCACGTACACACACACAAAAAAATATTGTTGCAGTAAAAGTAGAAAGGAGCACAGAGTAATTAAATGATATTGGGCAAACAAGCTAATGCCAATAGACATTTTGTTGTTAGACAACAATAGCTATTGTCTAACAAAGTTCAGGCCTCGTGAACAAAAAAGTATGACATGAGAACCATGTAGGCTCAACAAAGAAAGCTGACAAGCAAAGCATGCTGAGGCCCGATTGGCTGAATATTCTCCAAATTAAAACACAATCTAAAACTCAGTATATAACTGCAAAATTAAGAATATAATTTATAACCCCCCCCTGTCCATAAATTCGACCTGTAGGCATTATTGAGCAAGATGCCCTAAGAACCCCTACCTGCTCCTTATATCTGAAATATTTGGAAAAAAGCATCTGCTTTATAGTAAATAGTTAATAGATTTGGCCGGTTAGTTAAGACCCCAGGTTAATTGTGGACATTGTCTATGTCAAGATGTAAATCAGCTATGATTTTTGTTAAACCCGAGTTGAAAACTCTAGTATGATACCCTCCTATCATACTAGAGTGGGATATTAAAGAATTTGCCCAGGTTTTGAAGAGCATTAGCTTGGGTGCAGCATGCTTCTACCTTGACAGAGTCCGTCGTCGCTGCACTTCCTGCAGTCAGGGGGGCACGGCAGGCAATGGACCTCTGTAGCATAGAAGCTCAGGGGACAGTGGCCCAGGCAGGAGTGGTCCAGCAAGAGGTACTGAGTAGCACAGCTCAGACAGTGGGAGGCATTAAGCATGCAAGAGGTGCACTCTGGAGCACAGGGATGGCACTGCTCCTCCAACGGAAACCCCCTGCATGGAGGAGATGAAGGAGGAGGAGACAGAGAGGACGAGAGGGGGAGGAGGTGGAGGACAGGGGGAGGTGGAGGAGGATGAGGAGGAGATGGAGAGCGGCAGGAGGAGGAAGAGAGGGGGATGGGGAGTAGAAGAGGGGGAGGAGGAGTAGGAGAGGAGGATGGGGAGGAGAAGAGCAGGAGCAGGAGCAGGAGGAGAGGGGGAGCAAGAAGAGGAGAGGGGGAGGGGGAAGAGGCCAAAGAGAAAGAAGAGTAGGGAAAACAGGAGGAGGAGTATTAATCCCCATCTCCTTTATGTGTATCTCTATCATTTGTTTTTCCATTTTCATTTTCTTGGTGTTTTGTTTTTTTCATATTTTGAATGTTCCTGCCTCTCCTTATAGAAATATTAGTAGGTATGCAGTCTTATTGGGCATTCTGCAACACAAGTGTTGCAGAATCCCTCCTGTAAGACAAACAAACTTGAAGTTAGTTCTAGGTAGGTAGGTACAGTGTGTTATTGTGGCTAAATCTTAGCTCTGGATGTATGTGGTAAGTAACGGTAAGTCCTGGTTGGTGAAAAGTTAATCAAGGGTACTCTGCTTACTTAACTTTTTGTTTGTTATGCTGGACCACACACCTGTCACATTCGGTCACACATCGCCCATCCTGCAGGTAGAGTTTGGCGGCTCCATTGCGGCATCGGTCGCACCTCAGGGAGTCCAGGCATGACACACACCCAGGCAGGCAGCTCTGGCAGCGGCCAGACGTCTGGTTAGCGAACGTAGCGGATGGACACCATAAGACGCAGGACTGCTGGCCAGTAAGAAAATGACCTGAGCACCCAGAAGATCAGTTGAATTGGTATGAAAGGGAAAAAGCGTGAAAGGCGTTTTACTTGACGTGGTTTTTTCCATTGCAGAAAGAAGTCTTATTCAGTATGTAGAACAAAGCTTTTTGATTTTTATTCCGCCACAGCCTCCGCAATTCACCTCTTTATGAATATATGTTTCACTTCCAATGAGGCATAGCAGAGGAGGCTACAGACTTAGTTTTTAACTGATGATGACTAGATGACTTTCAAATGATGACTGAGTTCCACGCTCTCAATCAGATCGAGGCATTAGAAGCTCCTAAACCACTTGCACAATTGTTGTTAAAACTGTTAAGTAATTTTGATCATGGACTAATGACAACAGTTCCTTAGCGTACCTGGTGGACAGGTTTGGCAGTCTTTCTTCCCTTGTCCAGAGCACGTCTTACAGGAGGGATGACACCCCTCACAAACACCCTTGTCTGCTTGCACACAAACAGGAAGTACAAACCACAGCCAAACAGGAAGTATGAACAACACAGAAACAGGAAGTATGAAACACAGCCAAACAGGAAGTACAACCACACACAAACAGGAAGTACAAACAACAACCAAACAGGAAGCACGAACCACACACAAACCGGAAGTACAAACCACAGCCCAACAGGAAAAGTACAGCTGTTCACTATCACACTGGATTGTTGTGACATACAAACAATGTACAACATATACAATTTGTTTACCACAAGCTCCAGTGTGTCCTATACCATTTTTGAACTGCTTCTCGGGACATAGCCCCCATGTCTTCTGCTCCAGACAGGTGCCATCGGTCAGCGTGAAGCCGTCCTCACACAGGTCACAGTCGTTGTACTGTGGTCCTCCACAGGCGCGGCAAGACGCGTGGCACGGCTCGCACTCCTGGCCTCCAGCATCCATGAAGAAGCCATTCTTACAATGGTCCACGCATACACCGTCTAGGCCACACAAAAAGCAGTTGCACACGCATGCATACACACACACATAAATATATAATATATTTTTTTTCAAACTAATTGAACACCGAATTATGTTAAATAATATGTCTATGAATTTTAGCTTTGGTCTTAAAGCTAAGGTAGGCAATATATTTGTGAAGCATTTTCTGTAATATTTGTTGAAATTCTCTTTACATTCTGTCAAATGAAATGCTCTGACTAATCTAAATCCGGTATCTGTGGCTGTCGCAGGCCTGTAATAAGCCTGTCCAAATTGAATTCAGCCTGAATGAAATAACTGGATGTCCTACCTGCCTTTCTATTTACCTACCTGGCTGCCTGGGCACACTCTGCTCATGAACTCATTGTGCATGACCGGAGTCTTCAACAAGCTAGGCAGAACTGTTCCAAAGCTACTGAGCTAGTCATGTGTTTTGGGGGAGGGGCTTTGGAGGGAGGCCTAAAAAGAGGGCTGAGACTTTTTGATATACTTTCAAAATCTAGCTTAATCTGTCCTGTTTTTCCAAATTGCCCACCCTAGCTTTAATTACCACTTTCAATGTATGCCCACTATAGCAGCTATTATACTAGCATTCTGACAACTGTTATAAGGGTATTTAGTCTAAAGTGGGCTTGTGTGAAGAGACAGCAGTGGTGATGCAGGGCTTCACTAATGAACCGTATACCAGAGATGTAGAAGCCCTCTTCACACCAGTAGCACTGGCTCTGGTCACAGTTGATGCAGTGCTGATCCTCACAATGATCACACACCATGGAGTCCTTCACACTGAAGGATCCCTCTGGACAGAACCGGTAGCAGTCAGAACCCCACCTGAGAGAGAGAGAGAGAGAGAGAGAGAGACCATTAGCAGATGAATAGTGCCAGTAAGGATGAGAGAAATCAACATTTTTCAAACAGGTGTGGAAACACATCAAATAACAGTTAAAATTACTTGTTAAATTAGTCATTTTTAAATGACTACAGAATCACCCATTCAAAGCAATTGGATCAGAATCACTGCGTAGGATCTTCAAGAGTTCTGAAATATCTATGAGCAAAGGAAGACATTTGGTTCACACCAACACATATGGAGACTTATGCCTCAGAGCGTTTCAGTGTTCAACTTACTTGTAGTACCCGTCTTCACAGCTCATACAAATTGTTGCTGGGTTCCCATCGTTGTCTGTTGCAAAAATCAGACATATCATTTGTCACATGGATGTTACATACAATAGAATACATACCAGTTTGTAACTGTTAAATGGTCTCCCCTTTGCTGTGTGTGTGTGTGTGTGTGTGTGTGTGTGTGTGTGTATGTGTGTATATCTGTGTGTGTCTGTGTGTGTTTGATTGAGTGAGTGAGTGAGTGAGAGAGGGAGTGAGTATGTTTGTGTGTGTGTCTGTGTTTAGTATTAAATTATACCAGAAGATGGCGATGTAGTAACACATTCAAGTTAGTGAGCGGTCATGACATCACCCCAAGTACAAATAACTGCTTACCCATGAGGAAATTAAAAGTTTCATATAATTTTTTGTGACTGTCTTCGTTGGAGTGTTACTGTGTTCAATTAGTGTGTGTGTGTGTGTGTGTGTGTGTGTGTGTGTGTGTGTGTGAGTGCAGTGACCTGCATTGTGAGTTCATCAAAATTCTTGTTATTTACTGTTCATGTTTTCTGTTATTAGACCACATTGAAATTATACAGACATCAATAAATAAATAAACTGTTTGTGTGTGTGTGTGTGTGTGTGTGTGTGTGTATGTGTGTGTGTATGTGTGTGTGTGTGTGTGCCTAGACAGCATAATTGTAACGTAATTAATAAATCCTGTCAATCTAAACCATTGAGCTGGTAACAGATGAAGTGGCATCTGTCAGTCTGACATTTGTGAGTCATAATTAGCCCAGAGAACGAGAGAGAGCGAGAGAGAGATCTATATATATATATATAAAGAGAGAGATCGATGAGAGAAATCAGATAGCTTTAAAGTGAGAGACATATACATTATATAAAGAGAGAGACAATAGATAGATAGAACAGCTAACACGCCTTACACAGCTTACACAGCTAACATAGCTATCCCTGCTAACTCAGCTTACATGCTAACACTGCTAACAAAGCTAACACCACTTACACAGCTAAAACTGCTAATGACGCTAACACTGCTAACACGGCAAACAAGGCTAACACTGCTAATAAAGCAAACACAGCTAATACTGCTAACACAGCTCACAAAGATAACACGGCTAACACTGCTAACATTGCTAACACAGCTAGCATCACTCACGTTACATACACAGATAACAATGCTTGAACAGCTAACACAGCTAAGGTTGCTAACACAGCTAACTATGCTATCATCCCTTACACAGCTAACACTGCCAACACTGCTAATGCTGCTAACACGGCAAACATAGGTAACACTGCTAACACACTGCTAAGGGTGTTTGCTACAGCTAACACCACTAACACAGTTATCACAGCATTGCATGCACTTATTGCTCCCCATAGGAGCAAAGAGTCCACATGCCCCTACCTGTGGAAGCAATTAGAGAGAGAGAAGAGAAAGAGAAGAGAGAGAGAGAGAGATACTATGCAATAGCACTGGTGGGAGGGTAAGGAGATCTGTGTCCTAGGGCGGTGTCTACATGAAAGAAGAGTGACTGAATAAATATGACCTGTGCATCCTAAATTGCCATGTACAATCTGAGCGGTATGTCTGAGCGGAATGTATGAGTACTTTCACACAACCAGACACACAGACACAATCAAAATAGCTCTCAACTCTCTCTGATACTCCACAACAACCACACACACACACACACACACTTGCAGGAATCACACACACACTAACGCACGCACACGTACACACACACTAACGCACGCACACACACACACATTCGATTTCCGTGGTTTTATCTCTATGCTGATTGCACAATTCATCTCTGCTCACCATGACGTTGCTTTGCAAGGCACACAATGTCAGTGTTTTCTAGTAATCTGCTGCCAGTCTTAAACTCTCGGAATGATGATGCTTAAAACAGATTGTGTGGCAAGGGAGTTATGGTTCATGTGCATGAAAAAATTAAATATATATATATATTTTTTTGGTTGGATGGAACAGATGGTAACTTTTATATCCAAATATTGGACGCCGTTGGACAGTGTGCCAGTAGTGGAGCACAGATCTTCCCTATTAATTGGTATATATGTGGTGGACAACATAAGACTCTCTCTGTTTTTATTATGTCTCTACCACACCAATAATGAAGAACGCCCCAAATGTTCAACATTAGCATTTATGGTAATTAAAAATAAAGATTCTCCTGTTGACACATGATATAGAGCCTGTATCTCATCGGGAACGGAAGCCAGAACAGATAACTTGCTTGTGGTGATCCATTATGTAAGTTATGTTATGTATGTTTATGTTAAGAATCTGTGTGAATCCGCCCTCAAGTTGTCCCCTCTGTGAATTATTGTAATCATATTTAGGAAGTAACTGCACAGTGTGTGTGTGTCTGCACGCTCTTGGGTGTGTAATTTGATTCATCACAAAGCACACGCTGAGTGATGAAAACCATGTGACTCTGATGCATAGCACCCACTACATGCACACCTTGATCTAGGATGAGGCTACACCCTTGAAACTCTATGGTTCCCATGGTTACTAAAATTGCCAGTTGCTCAGGTGGCCATCTTGTATTGAAGCTGGATTCCAATATTTCTCTGTATCTCATTTTCTCTGGGATAGAGTGGCTGTTAGTGTCAAGTGTAATGATGCAAGACGAGAGGAGATAGAATATTTATTCATATTGGCCATATTTATTCATAGTTGGTCTTATTTATTCATTTCTGCTGTGAAGTGTTGTCACAGCGACAGCCCAGTAAGCGGTTTGTATCCAAGGTGGGGGTATAGATATATACAGGGATTAAGTAGTGAAAGAGGCAGTAGCTAGAAAGTGTGTGTGTGTGGTGTGTGTGTGTGTGTGTGTGTGTGTGTGTGTGTGTGTGTGTGTGTGTGTGTGTGTGTGTGTGTGTACGTGCGGATGCATGTGTGTGTGTCCACGCGTGCGCATGCATGTTTGTGTGTGTGGATGTGCACATTTGTGTATGTGTGTGTGTGTGTGTGGTGTGTGTCAGACTTACTATGTTGGCATTTCTTACAGCCCTCCTCGCAGGGTTGGCAGTCCTCAGTCTTTGGATCTGCTACCTCACCTAGAGGATACAGGAAGTTAGATCTGCTACCTCACCTAGAGGATACAGGAAGTTAGATCTGCTACCTCACCTAGAGGATACAGGAAGTTAGATCTGCTACCTCACCTAGAGGATACAGGAAGTTAGATCTGCTACCTCACCTAGAGGATACAGGAAGTTAGATCTGATACCTCACCTAGAGGATACAGGAAGTTAGATCTGCTACCTCACCTAGAGGATACAGGATGTTCGATCTGTTACATCACCTAGAGGATACAGGAAGTTAGATCTGCTACCTCACCTAGAGGATACAGGAAGTTAGATCTGCTACCTCACCTAAAGGATACAGGAAGTAAGATCTGCTACCTCACCTAGAGGATATAGGGAAGTTAGATCTGCTACCTCACCTAGAGGATACAGCAAGTTAAATCTGCTACCTCACCTAGAGGATACAGGATGTTAGATCTGTTACCTCATTAAGAGCATACAGGAAGTTAGATTTGCTACCTCACCTAGAGGATACAGGATGTTCGATCTGTTACCTCATTAAGAGCATACAGGAAGTTAGATTTGCTACCTCACCTAGAGGATACAGGATGTAGATCTACTACCTCAGCTAGAGGATACAGGAATTTAGATCTGCTACCTGGCCTAGAGGATACAGGAAGTTAGATCTGCTACCTCGCATAGAGGACACTGGACATTAGATCTGCTACATCACCTAGAGGATACAGGAAGTTAGGCTATGGTCGAAAAGTAGAGTTCAGGAAAGATGTGAAGGATAATTCATAAGAACTTAGAAAAAGACTATGTGGTACCTAGAGAATCTGACTGCCCTTACACTAGGCTACATAATTATGCGATGGCGGATGTTATGGACAGGGGTCTGCCATAGTGAAACTAACTATGTTCTGAAGACGGACCACTAATTTGGCCATCCGGCAGCCATGTTGTTACAGGTGATGGGTTCCTTAGAAACATTTGTTTTTTGTCGTTTTTTAGGAGAGACAAGTATCTACAAAATGTCATGACCATAGGCTAAAGGGGTCAGAAAACATCAACGTCCAAAGTTTGCATTTTCTGTTGATTGCTATAGCGCCCCCTATGGCCCAATCTGGATTGATTGGACCATTTTGAGCCTCTGTTGAGCCATGTTGTTTTGTCAATCGACTTCATCTTCGCCTTCGACCCTTACTGTCCCAAAGATGGTCACGCTCAAATCAAACAAGGCCACGCCCATTTTGATGCCACGCCCTTATTCAAAATGTGTGGATGTCATCTTGTTCAGAATTTTATCCTGAACAATTTTTGTATTGGACTCAAGATCATAGTAGTCCATCTTAATGTCGATATATGCATTACACGTTTTTAAGCCACACCATTTTTCTAAGTTAATGGCTCCTGGGGGCTTTATTTTTACAGATTTCCCTTCTAGACCGATGGAAGACATTGGTCCATAGATGGTATGTACGTGCTTGGCCCCCTAATAATAAATAATAAAATATGCACTAACCCTCAGTGTTAATCAAGCCATTCGTAAATATGTTCTTGTGTGGAAGTTATGGCTCTATGGTCGTCCTGGTTATCGCAGAAATTATGGTTCTATGTTTATTATGGAAAATACAATGCTATGGTAGTTATAATAGTTATGGTAGTTATTGTGTGTCATGTGCATGGTATGACGGTATCATGTTATGTTTCCATGGTAACCACCAGGTCCTCTCACCGTCTCCACACAGCAGTGGAAGGCAGCGGCCATCGCGGGGGCTGAGTCCCGGCCTGCAGCGGAGGCAGAGCTCCAGGGCTGTGCACACGGTGCAGTCCGCAGCGCACGGCTCACAGAACCCCCCCAACGAGTGGAAGGAGCCCTCGGGACACGAGGCGCGGCACTCTCCCCGTAGGAGGTAGCGTTGCACGCCAAACTTATCTAGAACACACACACACACACACACACACACACAAAAACACACACACACTGTGACCTTGAAGGCACTGATACAGTTCAAACTAAATCTAAATAGGCTGCATCGGCTGTCGAACTGCTGTCAAACACGGCAATCTCAACAGGGTACAATATAGTTATTGCAATGTGTTCATTTAATGACGCCCCTGAGAACCCTGCAAACAGTGCAGCGATGGAAGCCCAATGCTGTTCCATGATTTGGTCACAACCTGGCCATTTCTTCTGTGCAAAAATAGCAATTTCAATTTCGTATGAACTATATCGGAGCCTTCAAGGATTTGGTCGGTTTGTTGAGACCCAAGGTTAATTGTTGATATTGTACAAAAGGATCCGAAATTGGACAGTTGGCGAGCCATTGACATCGTTTGTATTCCAAATGAGAGTTCAGCAGACTGTATCTTAGTTTTGTAACTAACATAAGTTAGTAAATACAAACTCCCCTGGCTAGGTCGTTTTCTTGAATAGTGCATACAAACAACCAAATCCTCAAGTTTTGATTCCGTGTTTAGACGCCACTGCACAAGCTCACAGACTTAAGAGACTGAGGCACGCAGTTAGAATTCTGAGTAAAGATTGTGTTTGGGTGTTGGGCTGATAAAACGTGCAGAGCAACATTTCAACAAGTCGCAACGGTAAGTGTAGGAGCGTTTTTGTGTGTGTTTGTGTGTGTGTGTGTGTGTGTGTGTTTGTGTGTGTGTGACCAGCCTAGTATATAACTCAGAGATTGAGAAGCTCTTTCCAGTGTTATTGTTATGTCTCATTGAGTTTGAGACAAACTCACAGAGCCACATTTAGACCAACCAAACCTCCTGCTTAATTGAGTGTGTCTGGTGTTAATCTGTTCCTTGGCTGCTGTGTGTGTGTGTGTGTGTGTGTGTGTGTGTGTGTGTGTGTGTGTGTGTGTGTGTGTGTGTGTGTGTGTG
>JAOPJO010000025.1:21995975-22008597 GCA_027123675.1 Molva macrophthalma | reverse complement strand
AGCAAAATGGAAAAGGAGGAGAGCAAAATGGAAGAGGTGGATAGAGAACAGGATGAAGTGAGGAGAGAGAAGGGGGGGGGAGCAGAAGAGAACCAGCAGGATGGAAGAGAACAGATGAAGTGGAAGAGAAGGAAGAAGGGGGGGAGAGAGCGGGGGAGAAAGAAGCAATAAGGTAACCTGGCTAAAATGGCTGCTGCTGCTTCTGTGCTGAGGCTTCCTTCAGCAGGAGACAAGCTGTGCATGCAGCAAAAGCAAAACACACCACCCAAACACACAGGGCCCCTACACACACACACACACACTCACACAAACACACACACACACGTGCACTTCCACCTGTGGGTCTATTTTGGAATGACAAACCTATGTTACTCTGGAGACTAGGAATGCCAATTACACATGGCATGGGGACAGCATAAACAGGTAAATGAGTCAAATAAGAATCATCAATGTTGTAACCGCTGCCTTTGTGTATGATTCCCCCCCCCCCTTGCCCCGACCAATTCTATTATGAATATGACTAGAAGGTGCTCAAAATGCCGGACAGGAAATCCACATCCGAAAAGAGGAGAGATTAAAGCAGCCGTGGTGCGGTACCTGTGCCGTAGGCGTGCTGTCCGTAGCTGGGCTGGTGCTGTTGATGGTACTGGTTAGAAGGGTTGGCCAGGCCCATGGTCTGCTGCTTGGCCGAGGCAGGAGGAACGAAGACCGTGGGGCCATACTGGAAGGCAGAGGGCACTCCAGGCATGCCGGCGTAGTAGGGCAGTCCTGTCAAGGTTTCCAGGATTTAAACATGTGTTCTAAACAACTAACCAAGACGGTGCATTAGGTTTTACCTGAAAAATATAAATAGCCTGCCCCTACCCACTCAACCCATTATGCCATAATGTCAATCATGTAAGGTCAGGGGAAGGCCAAAACAACCCCCCCCCCACCCAGTTGTCAAATGTTCTATGTCCTGAGCTAGTGTCCCTCAAAAGTAAGTGTAACATGTTCGGATTCACCCTCTCTGTATGAGACTATTTGGATTTTTAGACCACTTCCTGCTCATTTCAGGCCTATCAGAACATGTCTTCCCAGACTGCACAGATGGATTGCATTCACCAGAGGTGCGTGAATGAAACTTCTCAATGTCAGAAACGTAGAGAGGCAGGTGCCGTTTATTCTCAAAATGTCTCTTTACCACTCTCCAATCAAATCTACGTCAACTTAAATTTTAAAATGTACAAACCAACCTGTGTACAAGCTTGAAGAGTCCCTTACCAGTGTATCCATAGCCTGGTGGCAGAGGGGGGTTGAGGAAGGCCTGGTTCTGGGTCTGCTGGCCCTGGCTCTGTGCCTGGCTCTGGCCTCCAGCCTGGAGGGGCTGCTGGCCCTGAGACTGCACCCCGCCTGTGGACAGGCTGGTTGGGGGGGCTGGGGAGGACGAGTCTCCCCTGCCAAACTTAGTGGCTTCACCTGGAACAAAACACAGGCTCACGGTCATTACACACACTTACTACATGGGAGAGGTATTTCCAAGTATTATTATACAATAATAACTTGGCGTTTTACCAGAGTAGGGATTGTTGGCAAGACCATCTCTACCAGGCATTGCCGCCGTCGTACCAGGGAATGTCATACCATAGTAGTCCTATAGATGAAAACAGGAAAAACTAAAGATTTAGACTATCTAGAGACCCCTTGTGTATTGATAAAAAACGGGAAGCATTTAAATGAGTAATCTAGGCATACAAAGTTCTTCTAGGTAATGCTTCCATGACACTAGAAAACACTGACCATGGGAAGGCGAGACTGGAGCATCTGCAGCTCTTCGTATCCATAGATCTGCTGTGGAGTTAAACAAATCAAAACTTTCAGTATTGTCAAGAGTCAAACATTCTAAACATCGCCACCAATAAGTCTTTCCGCAGGGAAAGAAAGCAATTATGGCTGCAAAAATTAGACATAAAGACAACATGTATTAATTAAATCACACAAATAATTAAACAATTAAGATGGTGGGTAAATATGTATATATGTAAATATTCTAGAGGCAGTGAATAAGCCATGATTGATCAGAACCTACTACCAACGCTGACATCATAAACAAAGATATTCTCCCAACAGACAGGTGCCATTGAAATGAGAAATGGCATGGATACAATATTATTTTATGAAGCATGAGCATAATTTACCGGGTAGGCAGGAAGCAGACCACCAGGGCCCATGATATACTGGTTGGCTAGCAGAGGAGGCACTCCTTGGGCCAGGTTAGGGGGAGCTTTACCTTTGTGACAAAAAGAGAAAAAGTACTTAAACACATTTTGAGAGCAGTTACGTTGTACCCGAAATGCTGTCCAAGAAAGACCAACCAATTTCACCTTCCGTTTGAAAAAAAACCCTGTTACTTTTAGACAAATGATAAATAGGCATCGGGTGCAGATAAGACTTCAAGGTTTTGGATGCATTTCAATGTAAATGTAACAAAATGCCTTTCGCAAAAAATGCACACTGTAGCTGCAAGTCGAAGCAGCTATTATAGTTGGCAGACTGCTTGTGTTGTATAAGAGTAGAACCACAAACAAACTCATATTGTCTTTTTGGTCCTGAGGTGAAAACAACGCCTGCGCAAGAATAACCATAGCATGGCACAGACACTAGCTCGAATATGCAACATTTGATTTACATGAATCGTGTGTTGATGGGGTATCTAAAGGCACAAGAAACTCAACACCATATCGAACCAACCATTTTGCAGCAGTCTAAGGACCAGTTATAGGATCAAACAATTGCGTGTTTGGACAACCTCCTCCACTACAGTGTCAGTCTGCACACAATTATCATCCTTGCCATGCCTCCATTGTCAAACAAACGGACAAAAGTAAACCCGGGTTAACCCAACAGACCCTTTACTCAGACGTAACCATGGGTTTACCCAAAAGACCCTGGACTGACCGGTGGTAACCCCCGGTTAACTTGACAGACCCTGGACTGACTGATGGTAACCCCCCCGGTTAACTTAGCAGACCCAGGACTAACCGGAAGTCGTGAGCAGGGGCGCTGTGCGACCGCCCGTGGCTGAGAGTACAGTGTTGACAGCATTTGTGCCATTCGCAGTGAGACCCGGCGCGCCACCGGGATGGAGACCGTTGGAGCTGGCGCTGCTGACAGCCATGTGGACCATAGGGCTGGGATGGACTGTCTGGCTGGACGACGAGGAGAAGCCATGCATTCCACCACCGCTGCCGTCCTCGCTGCTCATCTGAAGGGAACCGGTTAGAGGGAGCGGCTTCATGTTGAGTTATAACAGCAGTCAAATAAGGTTATATGATAATGACTAATAAAACCTCTAGACAACCATTCCTTTTTTGGATGTTTGTGGCAAACATTTTAGTATAACAAGACTGCAGCAGTATTGTGAAATAGTTAAAGTGTGTGTAACTACATTTCAACGAGTACTTGTGAAGCAATTCAAAGCATAAAAATATTCTAGTCGAAAAACGTTTTGTAGTCATTTTGTTTGTTTGCCACCATTTAGTAGCTCGCCTGGGAAGGCAGAGTCCCACATGCGTTTGACAAGTTTAATAATGACTTCCTGCCATCAAAACTAAGTGAAATGTAAGCAGGATTGCACTGCTGTGGTGATGTGTATAAAAAACAAACAATCACACATCTCAATTGCAACTTATGTCATTTGAAAGTCATTTTTTCAAAGGTGCATTTTGTTCGAAAGATTGCATCTTCACGCTCTAAATAAGCGATGTGTGAACAATTAAAATATAAAAGCACCTACAAACGAGTACTCGCTGAGATTTGGACATATATTTAATCGTTCTTTTATTTATTTTATCCCTATTTCACATGCTAACTAAAAGTGTGTGTATTGTGTTTCCTTACAGTGAGGGCGGAGCTCGTCACAAGTGCAGATCCAGATGAGTGAGTGCTAGTCATGTGACTGATAACAAAAATAAGATGTTAAACATTAAAACCATGTTAATTTTATCCATGTCTTCAGAATCAAAATAAGCCCCCTTGGCAATGGCTATTGGAGATTCAGAAAATGAATAATTCCACATAAAATGCATTCAGATATGTGCTTGTAACCATCATTATCTCCAGAGTAGACCAGAGATGGGCTGTGACTGTCTCACCTGCTGAGGGAGGGAAGAGGTGCTGGGTGGGAGGGGGTTACTACAGGGGAAGGGATGTGGTGGGTGGGGCCACAGTCACTAGTCATCACAGGAGACTCCGCCTTCACAACTCTAGATGCAGGAGACGTACCTGGTGAACATGAAAAAAAAAAAGTGAACTGAAAAGCTTACCCCTTTCACCTCCACTCTAATAGCTTCCACTAGCTCTGCTATTCAAGGAGAAACCAGCCTGTACAAATTACAATATGAATACTTACAATCCTGGGCGCTCTGCGTCTTCATGCCATTGTAGCCATTCTATAAGACAAACAGGTTTTCTTAATATATGGCCACAGTCGTCTCTGCAGACATTTTAAATGACACCACATGTAGACAAATAAAACAATAGTAGGGGCTCACCGTCAGGGGTCCTGTCACTGAGGGTATGTCTTTGTTCTGGGAGAAGCCCAGATGGGGTGGCAGGGACCTGGGTCCGGTGCTTTCCACCCGGCCCATGGAGGGAGTTGAGGAGGGTGGAGCGGCCGCACTTGGCAGACCCAGAGAGGGGGAAGGAGTGGCACTGGGCAAGCCCAGAGATGGTGAGGGAAAGCTGGGATCAGACACGGCCAGCGGTAGCGTGGACATGCTGTTCATAGGTTCACTGGAAGACATTGAAAAGAATAACATTGATCAAATAAAGAAAGAAAGAAAAAGGCACACATGGCACAACCAGCCTCCATTGCTTTCCAAGTGCAGCAGAAATATCCCCAGCTAACAATGTTTGTTACAAGGTTCATTCAGTGATCGTTGGCATGCATGCTCAGTATGGTTATTAAACAAATCTGTAGATTTAGATATGTGATCTTAAATATTTCCTTCTCCCAAGAAAGGATATAGATTAGATCAGTATGGACTGACCTCACTTCATAAAAAGAAGGACCTGAACCCATGAGCCGACCTCACACTTCCTCCACAGTCAAACAGCATGCCTCGCCAGTTACAAGATAGTTACATCCTCGCTCTAAGGAAGCACTGATGAGCCAATTTCGCCCTTTAAGCACAGCATTTTTTGATTCCAACTTCAATATAGTAATTAGAACCTCATCTGAGTATATTAAATGAGAAATTCAGAGAGGCTTTAAAAATGAAAAAGTTCTCATCGGGGAGATTCCTCAAGACTTGTTTTGATCTGGTGAGACACAAAGTGGACCCCTCTTACCTGACGGGTCCAGGCTTGGAGAACAGGCTGCTTTGGGACTGCTGCGTGGGGCCCGACATGTGGGCTGAAGGCGGAGCTGCTTCCCTGGCAGTCTCCTGGCCCATATCCACCGAGCTGGCACCGGCCTCAGAGCCAAAGTCCAGCGCTCCAAACTGCACATTGAGACCTGACACATCCGTGGAGCCAGGCATCTCCACCGCTGAGGAAGGGATCTGGGGCAGGCAAAACAACGTTTGAGGAAAGGATGAGTGCAAGTGTTGACCATGAATTGTTGGTTACTTAGTGGAGGTGTGTGGAAGTAGGTCAGCCGGGGATGACAACCCTTTGCATACAAATGTAAGAAGTTACTCCCACGATCGCATCAGGTAGTGAAATGACAAGCGTTTCATGTGTGAATGTTGTGTTTGGCTCCATGTAAATAACCTAATTTTCTGCAGCCGAGCAGCTTCTTCTTATACATGGTATTATATTTTACAAGGCGTGCATCACGCCTTACCTTTGAAGGAAGGGGAACTCTGCGTCTCTGGGTCTTCATCTGTCTCTGTGGGGGTTCTGAGATGGGGGGGTCCATGCCCTGCAGCTTCACTCCTGGTGACGCTCCGTCTCTGGCGGAGGGCAGCGAGGACTCATGACCTGAGAGAGAGCCAAGGTTTAGTTTTGAGCTCACAGGGTCATCGCCAGTGATGCCACTCCTGGGCTTCTTGGTTCGCAAAACGAACAGTAACCCAAGGACAACGAATGAGACGTCCAATGACATCCAGAGAGCACCGTGTACCTGGTGGGGTGGGGACCTGTGGGGCATGCTGTAGAGGCAGGGCTGAGGGCTCAGCCGCGGGGATGACGGACTGCTGCTGCCGCTGGCTCAGCTGGCTCAGCACGGCTGACGGCTCAGGCTGAGACTTCAGCTCCACTGGAGGAAGGACCAAAGACAATATAGTCATACAATATCCATTTTTGATATGGCTAATAAAAAAAATAATAAGAAAAAGTGCTAGGACATGTACATTAACTGCATCAGATGTTAACGATTTACTCAAGTTAAATAGAGAAACCAGTACCATGTTATCTGTGCTACACTACTATCTCTGCAATTAAAAAGATGTATATAAAAAAAAAAAAAAAACACATTTAAACAGTATCAGGTCAAGTCCCAATAGATTAATGTGCGGCTTGACAATAAGGCGGAGTTGGACTCACAGTGATGTGCAGAAATGGGGCCGTTGTCCACTCTCTGGGCCTTAACTTCCATAGAGGAGGAGGGGGAGGGACTATGACCATGGTGTGGGGATGCCTCTTTGACAAAGCTGCCGTTGCCAGGGGTGACCATCTTCTGGCTGGCCCTCTGGCCAAGCCTTGGGCCGTTAAGTTGCTCTGGTATCCTGACATCAGAGGAAGGCTTGGCCGCGCTCAGAGAGCCAAAACCAGCTCCAAGCACAGAGGACTGCGGGGGTGAAAAAGGAGAGAGAGAGCGAGAGAGAGAGACATGGAAATGTGCAGTAGTGCAAAACGTGCATTTTTGTAGTTTCAGGGCATCCAAGTGTGAAGTGAAAGTCAACCATGTACAATAGTGACATTTGGAGGAAGTTGGAGGCAGTAGGAAGTTGTCCATACACTTTATTTCTAGGTAAGGGTACCGAAACCCGGTATTAAACATGCCCTAGGGCTGAATTATTAAAGACTAGTATCATTAGGCTCCAACGTGAAAAACAGATGGGGTACATGTAGCTGAGCTGCAAAAAGGCCTAAAGCCTTTTTGAAAGAAGATAAGCATGTCTGCCTTTTCATATAGAATAAACTGTGCCGTATGGTGGTTCTACAAAGTCTGCAGAACCGCCATTCAAACCCAGCCGCTGAATGACAGACGCAGATAGAAGCGCACTGCAGTCACTGATTTACAGATATTCGCTTGCAAAACAAAATAGCTTTTTGAAAAAAGGCTTTCAGGTTAGACTAGACTGAAATTTTTATTTAGTTCAGAGGTTCAGTATTGGTAATTCCACAGATCAGTGTTCAGATATGTGCTTGAAAATGACATCATCACCTCCTTGTCCATTGAAATGTAGTATCGATAGGCTCCAACATGAAAATAAATATTTGAATAATGCTTCAAAAAGCAAAACTACAATATCACCATGTTAAGGAAGTCCGTAGTTACGGCACTTCCTTTTCTTGGTTACGGCACAGCTTCAACGTAAAGCGGGAAGGCAATTGATAACGGTTTTGAGCAGTGCTGGAAGTTATAGCGCGGCTGAATGGCGAGCGCTCTCATGAGTGCTCTCATTTGAAGCACGACACACTTAAGTTCCAATTAAGACACACGGCTTTGAACAGGGTTGTCTACTTAAAATTATCATGAATCTAAAAAGGTGGTTTGTACATTGTGCGATTCATTATTGTGCAATTTCAATTAAATCGCACCGGGCTTTTACAGGCAAAAAAAACAAACGTGCCATTCTGGATGAAAAGGGGAAAAGGCAGATATGCTAATCTTCCTTCAGGACTGTTAAAATAATGCTTTAGGCCTTTTTTGCAAGTCAGCTACATGTATACCCCATCCGCGTTACTCTATGCCACTGTCTTTTCTTTTGCTGTTAATTATTTATATTTATTTGTTTTTACTTGAAGAAAGCTAACTTATGAGAAAAATAATGCAGCGTCTTGTTCTCAATGTCTTTTTTCTTCCAAAAGAAACGATTTAAAGTTAACGATTAAAGTTAAAGTACAGGGTGGATGAGCAGTAGTTAACGATAACCATCCCTACTTATTTCTTTGTTGGCTAGGATTCATGGAGATATGTGCTGGCAAGGGGCTTTACCAGTGCAACCTATAATGCCTATACCCTTGACATGAAGGCAAGCTTTCATTTCCATCTACCATGTCTAACAGATCAGCCCTCCCCACCAGGTTGGCCTTAACTAGCAAGACGTTGTGGCTCACCAGAGCAGCATGTGCATAGGAGGTGTTGGCAGAGGCGGCGTGGGCGTAGCTGCTGTTGGCGGCGGCGTGGGCGTAGCTGTGTGTAGCAGTGCGTCCGTTGTGGTGGGAGTTGGTGAACACCAGGCTTTGGCCTAAACCGTCGACGGGCGCGTCCACCATAGCCCCCAGGTCAGATTCCACGGAGACCCCCGGCACTCCCGTCTTGGCCATCAGGCTGGAGAGGTCCACGCTGCGGAGCCACAAGAGCCTTGAATGGCAACACGACACAAACTCTGGCCCTCGGCTGTTTTATCCCATCTACTGTTCACATGTGTGGACTACAAGTTAAAGGTGTTTATGCGTCTTAAGCTATGCTGCAAGACAGAAGACTATGAAAGCCTAGACTACTGTTTAATATTTTTGGTCATTTTCATTCAAATACAACATATTTTTCCTGGTAATACTACAGCTAAGTGATGGTTGGTTAATATGAATTCCTCATTGGTCTCTTACGTTTGTCCAGGGGTGATGTGGTTTTCTGGAGCGGAGGACGCCGTGAACACTTTGGTCTCAGACAACTGAGAGAGAGAGTGCGTCATTGAACACATGTCAAAACCCTGTACAGTAAATTATCCATAGCACACTAGGATGGTCACAAAGATAACAGGAAAAAGATTGCATATGTTAATGCATGATATCATTGGACAGTGCCTTACATCTTCGTTCCAGTCTTCTGAAGCCCAGTCTTCCAGAGTTCCTCTCCAAGCTAGAGTAAATCAAAGTTAACCTTGGTTAGTTCATAAAGACTGAGCAGAACAAAAGTTAAGGTGGAGTATAGTATATAATCTGCTTCTAGTCATTCAGTCCACAGAACCACAATTCAAACCCAAGCTGGTCAATGACAGACGAAGTAGAAGTGCACTGCAGTCACTCATTTACAGATATTCGCTTGCGAAAAAATAAAAATAGGCTGCCATCTTTCAGATTAAACTGGTTTTTATATAGTTCAGCGGTTCAATTATGGTAATTACACATATCAGTGTTCAGATATGTGCTTGAAAATGACCTTGTCCATTAAAACGCCTTTCAATACTACGCGCAGAGTTCTCAACTGCTTCATTAATTACTTGAATTATTAAATACCTCTATAAAACTAAATACAATAATTGTACGTGTTGTGTCTGATGCACATCGCAATACGGACTATGTAGAGTTTCCAACTGTGAGACTCGTTCGTACATAAAATGATATTGCTGTAGCCATAGGTATCTTACCAGTTCCCTCAGCACCGTCGTTGCCGTCAGTTTCCCACGTTTCCTGGCGAGCACCCCCGGAATTAGACGTGTAGTCCGCCGGGTTGAAGGTCCTGCAGAGGACACAATGGGAAGGAAGGATATATGAAATGTGGGATGTATGGATGGGGCAAGTAATTCAGGGAAGAAGTTGGCATTTCCACTGCATCAGCTTAGTGTTTTTATTTAGTTTAGAGGTTCAGTAATGGTAATTCCACAGAACAGTTCAGATATGTGCTTGAAAATGACATCATCACCTCCTTGTACATTATGCCTTTCAATAAAGAAACAGACTCACCCCATTCCCTGGGATGAGAACCTGTAACCAGCAGTGCCTCTTCCTCTACCACGCACTCCAACACCTGAGAATATACATAAACCAAGCAATTGGATTTGAGGACACATGGGATAATGTAGGAGGAAAATTGGGTAAAGGGCAAACATAAGGCTACTGATGGAAGGGGGAAATCGGGCTAATTATGCTTCAGCGTGTACCCAGCATTGGCTTTTAAATATAAGGCCAACCAAGTGTGTCACATACACAGAATCCAAATATGTGATCGACGTCTGATCATAATGGTCAACATTGCTCTTGTTCAACTGCATTTTCCTTTAATCCTCTGGACCCTCCTTTGAGACAAATGGCATCCAAAGCAGCTGCAGCAGCCCATACAAGTTCCAGGTCGCAGTTTCCTCACAAATAAGTCGTCAGCTACATCACCACAATACTGGTGCAGGGGCCCTTACCTTATACCAATGTTAAATAAACAATAGATGACTGCATTAACGTATAGTACAAAATAGAAATAAGGACAATACAGAAAAAAATAAAAGCTAATTAGTATTTCTGGAAGATGATTTCTCATAGTACAAACAAAACGCTAACACAACTACTGGTGTAACCCCTGTACATCTATCCGGACTCTAGTATTTCCCTCCAACTGCGGGATTGCTTAGCAATATATTGGCTTGAGTCCATTAAATATCCTGTCACACCCAACGATATGAATAAAGAAGGGCAATCCAGTTCCATGTTTTCAGTAAAATATCAATGAGTTGGCTGTGGAGGCTCACCTCTGCCCCGGCCCCTACGACCACGGTCGCCCTCTCTCTCCCCAGGAGCCACCACCTCGAAGCCATTCTCCTCTGACCGCCCTGAAACCACACACAAAACATTTAATAATAGAAAACGCAAAATCACATACATTTGAATTCAAAGGTGTGTTTATGAGCAGCCTTGCCACTTCAAACTCAATGGTCAATTAAACTAATGACTTATTTAGTGTGAAACTTAACCATGGGGAACCAAATGTGTCTGGTGCATACCGATTCAACAAAGAAGTGTGACGTACACATACTGTACATACACAGGGCCTTGCTAGGAGACTTGCATATCCTTATAGAGCTACAAGGGATGAAAACCTTTTTTTTTTTTTTTTTTAATCTTTTTACTTCTTTTGATAAATGGTGCCAATTCTGAAATGTTTTTCAGACCGATAACCGACACTTCTTAACCCTTCATTAACTGATTTAGAATAAATGTTCTATAAAATGCACGAAAGTAAACAATTATTAACTTAGTGGTTGGTCTGAATGCATACTCAGATTTAAAAGTTACATTTCCAAAGGTCTTTTCAAACATCAAAACACCTCAATTTGTTCTTACTGGCGTTGCCTTAATTTATCATGTGCAGACTGGCTATGTGAAGCCTTTGTGAGCATGTGCACTAACTAGTATGTATCATTAACTAAAACAGATCATTACTGAGGCTTTTTTAAAACTGACTAATTATAACAGTTATGAAAGCACGTTGTTATTATAAGCGTCTAACAGGCTAGTATCGGTTAGTTTAAAGTGCTCCCAGTGACAACAAATCTTGACAGCTCCGTCGGTCTTGCCATTTCTCAAATTGGTCAAATGAACAAGAGAGTGTGGGGAAAACAACTTGAAACAATCTCAGTTGACAGCTCAAAAAGGCACTAAAAAGCTGCTTCTGGCAAAAACGTGGATGTATAGGGGTAAAAGACATAATGCCACATAAAGAGGACAATAACTGACAACCTTGAGGATTAAAGGTAGCGCTCTTCTTAAAGGCAAAAAAAGTACCGTATAACTTCTAAAGGTACCGTAAACAAATTATGACTGTGTACTACAACTGAGTAATGTTATGTTTGAAACTAATAAATGGTACTTAAATTTAAATATTTTGTGCAACTGCAGCAAAAAACAGAACGTGAGGATACATTTTATGATTTAGCTGTTAACTAATTGGTGTTAATTGGTCAAATAAATGTATTGTTAGTAAAAAAAGATACATTTTAAAAATCACTATTGCCTAGATTTTAGTTATCAATTGTGAATATCTTTGCATGAACATCATGGAAGTGTACCAGTCTATGGCAAAAATATATAAAATTATAAAGTCAAAAAACATTTTTTAAAGAATATTCATCAGCCAAATATAGAAACGCTCTTCTTTCACTTCTCATCAGCTATGCAAAACATCCCTCCATAATTAATGTTTATCCAGAAACCCTTTGGATTTACATTCTTAGGATGGATAAATATGATTCTGTAAGCTATAAATTATTTGTACTGGGAAAAATATACAAAAAAGCAACATCAACCCTCCCAGCATAATTACCGTCACGTCCTCGGCTGATGCCCCGGCCCCTTCGGTTGGCTCCGCCACGACCGCGGCTGGCCTCCCTCTCTCCTCCCCTCCTGTCCTTGTTCTCCTTCATCTCAGAGGGCCCTGCCTCCTTCCCCACACTACGTCTCTTCCCCACAGTCTCCCAGGAGGTCTGACACACACAGACACACACCATTAGCAGGTCTAATGAGTTCAGCCATGCTTTCTGTAATAATTATTTCTAATGTCCTGGATACACATAGACAGGCTGATTGTGTAGGACCTTAAGTGCAGTTCTGGCACCTACAATGGCTCCCAGATAGGACAGATGCATATACATAAAATATCTGCATATGAAATTGAGAAGGTCATCCAAGGACTCATGACAGTCAAACATAACAGATTTAACGTTTCATTAAAAGAACAAATACAAATACTCAAATTACAATG
>JAOPJO010000025.1:21980682-21993838 GCA_027123675.1 Molva macrophthalma | reverse complement strand
CAAGGACTCATGACAGTCAAACATAACAGATTTAACGTTTCATTAAAAGAACAAATACAAATACTCAAATTACAATGAATAACTAATATTTCCCATACTTTCTAGAACCTGCACAAGAATCCCAGATTAATAATTACAAGGATTCAGAAGTAAGGATTGCAGGTTCATCAAATAATGAGCCTGTGTAGACATGTTGGATAATATGTTGGTAGGTACCAAACAAAAGTCTGTATCTGTTGTATTTGTATATTTGTCGAGTGTTTGCAAGTGGGGCCTCTTACTGTGTCTGAGGGGCTCTCCAGCAGAAAGTTGATGGCTCTGTTGACATCTTCATTGCAGTCGTGGAGGGCTATCCCACACTCATCTTGGGTCTTCCCACTCACTTCAATCAGCTGTAATATAAGTCAATGCAAAGTCAACAAAAGTGTAATTGAACAGGTACTTTCAAATAGTACCACAAACTTCAAAACCAAAAGATTTAATTTACAAACCCCACATTACCTGTTTGACCTTGTCCTCAAAGTCAGCATCCTTTTTCTCAAAGATCACCTGGGCCAGACGAATCTGTTCTGCCGTAGGCTAAATATAAAAGTTTACTGATTAGTGAAATGGGGATATTCGCGCAGGAATATACACCCTCATTCCCTTCACATTAATCAAAATAAAGGCAGTAGTAATGTCTAGCTAAATATGCCGAAGCAGGAGTAAAAAATAACTGAGGAACATAGAATTGCTTTTGGAGATAGCAAAGAGTATTTAAATCCAGAAACCCTCCAAGAGTAAACATTTTTTGCCTTGTAGTTCATAAAAGTAGGCTGTGCATACCATGAGAGCTCAGTTATTTGTACCCTCCCTACACACAGCCTGATTACATTTCCTAATTCTTGGTAAACAAAAGTTTATAATAAAGCCATCTTTATCAAACTCACAATATGGGGCTTTGCCTTCTCAACCGCTGCACTAAAGACAACGACGTTAGACGTGCAAATCTGTTATTCACTCACCTGGATTTGCTTCTGTGTGGTTTGTGTGTTGGTGGGCAGTGTTCTTTCCCGCGTGGCCCGGGCAGGACTGCTCACCACTGAAGTCATCATATACAGTATATACAAAACAATGTATGTACAAAATAGAAAAAATCTAGAGGGAGACAAGGCAAAAAATGTAAAATTAGCAATAGTGATATGTAATATAAAATCTGTTAACTCTGCTATATTATATTGTGTTTCAAACTGTAGCCAAGAGCTATTAACATGTCATGTTATGAATACACAAGACTTGGTGTTTTGAACGGCTCCATGTAAGACTAGAACCCCATCTGTCGCACTACCACTGGTTAAATTTAGACATTCAAGAGGGGGGCAATGTGGTGTCAATTTACACCCGTCTTACCTCGATCCTTCTCTCGCACACAGTAAAACACATGAAAACGTTCACCCCAAAAGACCCAGATAAATATTTCAGACGAGCACCTTTATTCAACAACTGATCTATACGTTTACGGTGTTGTGTGCAAACAAAAATTAAGTAGACGAATGGGCGATCTGTGGCTCACTAGGTGTGACGCAGTTGTTCGTAGCGTGGCAACGCAAATGTACACACGACTACGGCACAAATGTATTTATGTAGATTACATAACCACCAAGTTATTGTTGGTTATTTGGGTGTTTTACACTTCAGTGATCGACATCTCGCCTGTGGGAAGTCAAACGACCAGTGTCATTATCTAAAACTAGCTAGACCACAAAACCTTAGCTCAAACAAGACTGTTTTTGTTTAGCTTTCCTTGACTACATAGAGTTTATCCACTACAAATTCAGAGTATAGCTTGTTGGTATACGGGAATATGTCCGCATGAGTTGCTCCGACACTCGAACGAAACTCGAGCATTACTAGCAAGCTTATGTTAGCTTCATTTTGGCTAGTTGTTTGTCTTTGTTCGCGTGCTTTTCTTCACTCGAACATGGTGCCCAGTAAATAACAAACCAGACTATCTACTGAACGCGTTTATAATGAGCCAAGGAAAACCACAACCCCCACCAAGTTACTTACTGGCAATAGTAGACAAATATACTGACAATCAACCAAAATAAAAAAATAAAAAATGTAACAAGGAGGAAGAGACTCCTTTGTGTGACTCAGTAGCTAATAGACTGCTAGCGTCTTTAGCTAAAGTTAGCAACAGGGTACAAATGTTAGCTTGACTACTATAGCTAAAACTGTACAGAAACGCCTCATAATACAGAAGCACGTTCAAAAACAATTTCGCTCGCCGTGTATACTACTTTTTGATCTATGCTACGACGATTGTTGTGTGTATTAAGCTGTTTGACAAGAAAGTCATAAACGAACGCGTGGCCTGTTAATGCTATGTTGATAGCTACCGTTGGCATGCTAGCTAATTTCCCTGGCATGTGTATGGGGCCGTTCGCACAATACGACGCTAAAGCAGCTACGATAGCTAGCTAGGAAACTCCCAAAAAACGGGTGTAAACTTGAGATGCGCCAATAACACAACGGTTGGTTTTATTGTTCATATCATAAAGTAATCAAATATTTAATCGTTCACGTTAAGGAAAAGCCGATTTATTATCGTTTTAAATATTATATGTTCATACCTGCTAACACGCTTCGCTCAGCCAGCAGCAGATGCCGTCACGTGACCAACCGCGCCGTTGTTTAACGTTGAGAGGGTGGACGGGCCAATCAAAACCAGTCTAGCAGGACAGGTGGCTTGGCTATGGCTTGTACGTTTCCATGCGCTGTCCCGTGCACGAGCGTGCGCATTTCAAATCTGTCTATTTCCCGGACTCAATTGGATATTGTAGGATGAATATTTAAAGTTTTTGTTTCATATTTTTGTTCATAACTGAAGCAATTCGTCCGCCACTCTCAACAGAAACGGAAATTCCTCCTTTCAAAATTGATTTGCGATAGAGTCAGTCAGTCATGAAGGATTCTGATAGCTATAAGGCCTATCTCCCTACAAAACGGTTTGACATTTATTTATTCCCCCTTTACATCTGCATTAACGTGGGTTTTGGGCAATATTAATCGAAAATCGCTAAAACGCATAGAAAGCCAGATGCAGAAGTGGTCTTAGCCTGCTGTGGGCCCCTAGAATAACCCTGATGAATCTCCAGTTTGCTCCGATTTCACTTTTGGGGATGCAAAATAGCTGAAGCTAAAACAGGGACTGTTTTAATTATTTAATTTGACCATGTAAAGCACTTTGTAAGGCACGTTTTTAAATCTTATTTAATCACTTTATTATGTTTCCAAATCTCACCATTATCCCGGATCTTATCAAAAGCTGATAACAATGGCTCCATGTTCACAATCTAAACACAACAATGTACACTACATAAACACATATTTACACATTTCAAACAAAATTAATTGAATTGCAATACATTATAGTCCTACACCTCATCATCTGTGTTAAGATGAGCTTTTAAAATCGAAACAAAACAAAATCAACAAAACAACATTTGATCGAATCAAATGATGATCAAATCAAAATGATTTATAATCTGAAAGCTGCCTTTTTGTATCAAATGTGAGTAAATATTCCTATTACATTTACATACACATTTTAGGATTAGCTGTAAATAAAATGAATTAGGACTAACAAGTTTTCACTCAATAATTTGACTATTCACACAGTTTAATCATAATGTGGAACTTCAACATGACCTTTATAAATGTGTCATGGTATAATCTGAAATTAAACAGGAGTTGTGGCAATATAAAGCATAGTCACAGTAGAGTCAATATGCTGATCTTCATATCATATCCAATTTCTTCACAGTAGTTCAATACGTTTTCAGATTAAGAATTAAAATGTTAAAACAGTACCAGTAGTAGGGCACGCTCACACACATACCCACGCACACATAATTACATTTTGATTACCCCTGTTCCATTTATATCTGCACTATTATTACTCAATAATACACATTTTCTAAATGATTTAGATATTTAAATAAATAGCTCTTCTATATTATCAACCAATCATATTGTTTGTTGGACCTTGGTTGTGCTGGTGTTTGGAGGACCTATAGGTTTGAGGTACTGCTGAAGCTGGGATCTCATGCTCTGAACACACCAAGCTCTCCTCTCCATGATCTCCTCCAGACGATGGACCAAGTCCCCAAATGCCTGCATGACAGAGAGCCACAAGGAGTGACCGAGACAGGACAAGCAGGGTCAATGAAGATTTTGCACCCAAAGCAAAATCAGCTTTGGGTGCTGTATGGCTCATGAAATGATGAGTTAACTGATTTCAACATGAATATAGATATGTTAACTATTTCTTTAACATATGGTTTTAGGAATAATACAGATCTTACATGTATCTGTAAGATCTGTTTTACATGTATCTAAGTTTTACATGTATCTTTTTTTCCAAGACACAGGTTGACCCAAGACAGGCAGTGAGACATCAGGCAGCTCATATCTTATATCTTATAAATCTTAATATAAAAATAGTATCTCTGACCAGGTCATGCTGCTGGCTCATCAGTGTCTCTTCTTTACGGCACAAACACTCCATTTGTTGGAGCAGAACCAAATGGGCTTTGACAACACACCACCTGAAAAGGAAAGACACAACCGTGTCTACATTAGTAATAATTATAGTAATTATGCTGCATTAATAGATGAAAAAGAACAATGTTCAAAGATTCAGCTTTGAAATAATTTAATTTGTACATTTTTGTAATATAACTACTATAATGGTAATATAGTCGTGTTATAATAATCCTGAGAATGGACACTTTAACATGTTCTCATACGTACTGGGCATGTTCTAAATTAGCTGGGGAAGTGAACTGGATGGTTGGAGTAATGTGCTGACTGTTGGTGCTTCCTGTTAGAGATCCCTGATTAATTTTGTCAGGAGCTGAAGACTGGTTCCTGATATGGGGGCTCAGTCGGTAGTTGGAGTGATATGATCCCAGTGAAGACTGTTTTGATCCCACCTCCAACGGGCTCAAGTCACTTTCTGATTGGCTTGTTGAAATGGAAAATACAGGCAATTGATTGTATGGGCTGTTCTGACACGCTGACAGCCTTTGGGTGGACGGATTGGTGTCAGGAATTTGTGTACCAACTGGAACAGCTTTCCAACTGTGCTGGTGTGAAACAGACTGAGTGTCTGGAGATGTTGCAGGATGTGACACAGGTTTTAAAGGGGAGGTGGTGGTTCCCAGCCCCCTGGTCCCTGGCTGGCTTCGAAAACCCTTCCTGACTTCTATTTCCTGCAAGCCAATGGGTGCCATAACAGGGAAGGAAGGTTTAGTCTTACCTATAGGGGAAGAAAACAAACAGAACCCATCAAATATTGAATATTTCCTTTGAGGTCAAAATAAAACAAAAATTCAAATTTCACCATGAAACCAAAATGTTGCCTTGTCCTCTAAATCAAAGGTGATTGATATTGTATTGAAAATAGCGGAAATTAAATCCACATCCTGATCCATATACATTTAGAGCAAACCCAATGTTCTGTTTAATTTACACAATACCATTTGCAGATAAAACGTACTCTTTTCCCAAAGCAGGTCTGTATCACCATCCACATCTTCCTCATCATCATTGTAAAATGGAGCCTTTACGTTCCAAGTCACTTCTTCCTCTTCTGTCTTCAGGACACAAGGAGATACGTTGTTATTTTGCCCACAGAGGAAGGACTCCCTGGCGGCCTGGCGGCTAACCTCAAGCTGGGAGAGGCTGAGGGGATCCATGCCACAATTTAGGGAACCTATGGATGACTCATCTGGAGAGTAGTCATATGCTTTGATCACCGAATGCGTATGAACCGCAGCGCTAGGTGGAGATCCAATTGCGCTTTGCATCAAGGCTGGATGTCCACGGCACCTGTTGAAGACACTAGAAGATACCTCATCTCTACGTGTGGCAAAGGGAGGGCGATATTGTGGTCGAGACAAAAGGGAATTTGGTATCTCATGTCCAAAATCAGTCCTCCCCAATTCCCTTTCACTGATGTTAACCAATGGCACACCCTGTTGTGGATACAGTGATAGTAGAGGTGGTACAATATTGGACGTTGTCTTGGTATTGTTGTCTTTGGACTCAAGGGAGAGGTGGCCGAGGTTAATGCCGGTCGAGTGTTGGTCTGTGGGCTCACAGGCAGGGGAGAGAGGCCTCTCTGCCGGAGCTAGGTTTTGAGGAAGGTCTCGGGGAGGGCAACAAGACTGGTACGGGTGGAAAAGTCTGTTACTGTCACAATAGCCGTGTTTTCCCTCGATCCAGTTGGCATCGGTGTATTCCTCTTCAACCTTGAGCCCTGAGGAAGACGTTAGGTGAGGTGGCCTCCAGTGGTCCCCTGGGACACTGGGGGACATCATTGATACTTCCGGACTCAATAACGCGCCAGTGGCCACACCTGGCTTCTCTGTTAGTGTTGTCACCCATGCCCACCTTCTCTGACCCTCTTCTACTGTCAACTCCATCTCTCTCCCTTCTCCTCCCCCAGCCACTTTGCTGGACTCCCCCACCTCTCTTTCATAGCTCACTTCCACATCTGCTGTCTCTTGCTGTTTGGTAAGAATCCCACGGTTTGCCCTGAGACCCCTGGCTCCGACAGCATCATCTGTGTTCCATGTGATTTTAGATCTCTCCAAGAACTTAACAGAAGGGGAAGATTGAAGGGGCGCAGCAACATTACTGCCATGATTCGGGTGTCTACTGTCGACAGCAGTCTGTATCTCAACACCGGCTCTGTACACATTCAGCAGCTCCTTGAGGTCATGGTAAACAACAGGAGAGAAGGATGATTTGGGGGAGGATGAGGAAGAAGCAGAGACAGTTGGTGAATTTGAGGAGGAAGAAAGAGAGATACTGATAGAAGATGATTCTGAGGGATGGGCAGATTGCAATGTAGCCAAGGGCGTGAACTGCTGAAGCTGTTTGTGATACCATTTTAGATGCCTTTCTTCCTGCTCCCTATCTCCAGCTTTCAGCGAATCGTCTCTCCTTTCCCTCAGCCCGGCTTTCTGTAAATCTAGTTGTCTGGTCACTCTGTTGGGGTGGATGGGATTAATGCACTCCCTTCTATCATTCCTTTCCTTTGGGTCTCTTTTTTCGCCATCTTTGCTATCACCCCAACGCCCATCACTCCTCTGTCTCTCTTCCCCATTCCTCCATTCTGCTGGACATCGATCTGGTGTGAGATGTTCAATGCCTATGACTTGTTTAGCCACTCTGTCCTTTATTCCACTTCCCCTAACCCCAATACTGTTCTTGGGGGTAGAGCAGAGAATGTCCCCTGCTTTGGGCTGCCTTTTAGTAGTTGCGTCAGGGCCAAGAGTTTCTCTATGGCATCTCACAGGTGTGAGATGCTCAATCCCAGTCTCTTGCTCTCTTCCGCTTATAGCTCTCCCCTCTTCCCTTGGACTGTTCTTGGGGGTAGAGCAGAGGGTTCCCCCAGCTACTGGCAGCAGTATGGGAGTTGCATTGGGGCCGTCTCTGTGGTTCAACTTAGGCCTTTTAGGGGAACTTTTGTCCCGGGTGTTGGTGTTGCCGCCATTGCTGCTGCTGCTGCAGGTTTTATTGGGTTTAGACAAAGAGGTTCCTTCGTATCTTAGTCCTCCTCCCCTAACTCCCCCTTGCTCCCTCAACTCCTTCACCCTATCAGGAAGGAAAACAGACATGGCAAGTCAAACAGCAGCAAGAGAGAAGTTGTAATCTTTCTCATACACCTTTCAAATACGTAAATAAAGACTTGCCGGTCAGCATATCTCAAGGTATTGAGTGTGTGTTCAGTTGCTAGGTGACCCGGTGAGATGTTGGCGATCATACATGTCTTTGAGTTACCAACAAAGGAGTCTTTCAGAACCTACAACAGAATCACAAGATTAATTTACTGATCTTATTTCCAACAACACAGAATTACCTCCAAATTACTATGCAAAACTAACATCCGCATTCATATTCCTAACAAATCAATGGTGTGTACTTGTGTGCGTACCTGAGTTAGTTTGCTTTGTCGGAAGGGTGTGTGGGATTGCTCTTGGTCAAGGGAGCGGATGCATTCTTTAAGCTGAGGAAAACATATAAAAGTGACAAACAGTGACATCGTGACATGCAGTGTTTCTATGAGGTACTGGTTCAGTTACTCACTGCCAATAGACTCTGGTTGATCTCGGCTCCCTCTATACGAGTCTGGCGGTCTGGTTCTCTGGAGTCCACGGCCCTCTCGCTACCTGCCAGGTCCACAAACCACATCCTAAACACACACACACACACACACATACACACTTGTTATTCATGCACAGAACCAGGTACTTCTCCATGTGGTGGTGATATTACCTGCCGGCTAGCTGCTGTTCAGGACTTCTCAGCTGGATCTGCAGCAGAGCGTGAGAGCGTGAGGAGACTGGATTCACTCCGCTAACCCCCTGGGTCCGCCTCTCTGTGCCCCAACAAATCACCTTTCACAGCAAAGCAGGAGGACAAGGAGATGAGTGGAAAGAGTGGAAGATCAATAATGTTGATCAGTTGGAAATGTTGGAATGTTACTTTTTCAAACGGTTAATTTGATAAGGTCTCGTATTAATCTATTGATAGAAATGTAGAAATACATTCTGACAAAATAATCCAAATGGGTTATTTTTATGATCTACTCACTTGATATGTTATGTTGTAGTTAGAGTGGTAATCACTACATCAATCACAATCACGACAGTATAAAGTATCAAGTTTGAAGAAGGATACAATGGTCACGTTACCTCCATTAAGGACTCCACTGTGTCTACTGGTAACTCCCTCAGACCTGCCATCTGCACCACTCCCTTGCCATCCTCTCTCGCAAACAGTCTAGAGAATAACGCACAAAACACACAGAATTAATCAAAATATGATTAAAATTATAATAATAAAAAAATAAACATTTGCGCTATGTAACTTTTCTACTGCAGCTAAAAACTAGAAAGTCTCTCAAGAATAAAACCCACCCATCCAAGAGTCAATCCATTCAGGGAATTTTTCTCTATAATTGCTTTATTCTGGTCCACTTTTGCACCCCCCTAATCCCATCCATGGAAAAATCTCAGACTGTAGCTACAACTTGAGCCACTAGAGGCTGCTAATGGGCAACCGTACATAGTGCAGATTTAAAGTAGGTTTAAAAACATACACAAACCATGACAATACTGAGATGGTGAGGAGGAGTGTTGTTTATATATACAACATTTTAGAGATACTAGAGAGCAGACGTACATGACATGTAGAAACTAATACTTTCTCTGTTTTCCCCAATCATTAAAAAGCATGGACACCAAACCATCACATCATATCATCATGCATATCATCTGCAAACAGGAAAACACACACACACAAGCACACACAAACACACACACACACACACCGCTTCCTGTGGTCCAGCAGGTCGTATAGCTGCCCACAGTAGATCTCTAGGAAGCTGACGTAGACAAGAAGGGCGGGCGGTGTGTGTGTGGCGTAGAGGTGTGTGAAAATGTCCCGAGCGGCCAGAGCATACAGTCCTGGACTCCCTCCAGGGGAACCCAGCATAGTGTGGGTCTTTCCTGCGCCCGTCTGGCCGAAAGCAAAGCAGGTAGCCTTGCCACTGCCGTGAACAATATTGATGGAAAACACAGATGATTTAGGAACAAAGATAATAATAATAACATTTTTAATAATAATAATAACTGATCCCAATGACACAGCAGAAAGTACAGAGCAGTGGTAGAATGAAAAAGCAAATGCAATGGTCCATTTAATTGTAAGGATGAATTTGTTTTCATCATTCGGTAGCAAAGTTAGGCAAATATCTGCTGTTTACTGAATGGACAATACTTGAGTCAGAAATGTATTTTCTATTTTTGATTTTATTTGTTTAATTGGGGATATCGGCCATCAGTCAAAACCTATATATACGGCGGACTAGTCCCTGAAGAGCGGCCCCTACCCGTTGAGCATGTGCAGTACCAATGGAAAGGCTGTCTTTTGGTACACCTCCTCGTTGGAGCTCTCCTCCCCAAACACCTGATCAAAGTAGAACCTGTGCTGTAGGGACAAAGATATAACACATGCTACAACATGTTGCCACATGCTACCACATGGAACTACCATATGCTATACAAGCGGCATGTTCTTTTTTCGGCATTTTTTATTTATCAGGTTGACTTGGGCTGACACTCTACAATTGTTGTGGCAATCATCACATTAAGGTTGTATTTGATACCCACTGAAATGGCCCTTTTAGAAACAGGAAAAACCCACAGGGATTTCCTGCTGTCACACTGCTGTGGCATGAATGTAAATGTATTGCGTATTCCCCTGAACAGATTACTCCCAGTCATATTTGTAATATGGTTTACATGCAACTGTGACGCATGCATGAATCACCTGCAGTATGTAGTTGGTCAAGTCCACTGCTTCTTTGCTCTGGTGCACCTGCACACACTCCCCACCCTGGGTTGTCACCACGTCTGCCTCCCCTCTCTTGTCTTCATCATGCGTCAGACACCTTTTCCGCACACACACACAGATGCGCTGCTCCCTGGCGTGCCTGCAGCCAGCGCACACACCCAGGCCACACATATGTAAAAACAGATACGCAGGACGTCAGGACACAGAGATGAACAAGGAAATAAGGACGTAGGAAAATAAGATGTAAAATATGATACATGCAAATGTACAGTCAAATGATACATTGCAGATGGCCAATAATATAATGCTCATGTGTGAAACAACAAATTGCTTTTATGATTGAAATGTATTTAGAATTGACCTCATAAACGTATTTTATTCATGCATTAGAGGTGCAAAGACAAAGGGAATAAATGCAACTCACTTTTTGTTGGGACTAGGTGGGGAATGTAAAGGCACGCCGTAGTTATAATAACCAGCAGCTCTGTCTGAATAGTGAACTGGTGTGGGTTTGGTCATCTGCCTACAAGTCCCAGCATTCTCTTCACCACATTTACCAAGTTTTGCTGCTCTGGAGAGACCTTTCTTTACCTTGTTTTTGTTGCCGTGATTTGATCCAGTGGTTGTGTGTCTGGGATTAAGATTGGGATTATGTCTGGAATTAGGTCTGGGATTAGGTCTGGAATTAGGGTGGGATTTAGGGCTGGGAAACAGCTTTGGAGTGGAGACTGGCCCTGCGGACAATGGCGTGCGGGGGCTTTGAGAAGACAAATATCTCCTGGGAATGCGTGGCTCTGAGTTTTCTCCTGGTGCATGTGTGTCAGAATGATGGTAAAGGTCTGACTGAGAGCAGTGGAGGCTCCCTTCTAACAGATGGTCACCACATGTTCGGCGACGTTGGTAGACCGTTTCTGAGATACTCTCAAAAGGCTTGGGATGCGGCTCCACCGCTGCACAGCTAAAATCAAGACGTCTTCGGACAGGAGTGGATGAATTAGGGCCTTCTGTACTTTGACTCATATCACCTTCAACCACCCAGCCTTCAGAAGCACTGTCTCCATCAGTCGTATCACAGTGGTGTTGGTTGTCTCCACTGTCATGTTCAACCGATTTGACCAGTTGTATCAGATGGAAGAGGCGAGTGCGGTCCTCCATTGCGTGTACTCCTAGGACAGGGTAGTCCTCCAGGGTCAGTGTTGAAAGTTGGGCCACACGACACACTCCCATTTTAGTAAACCTTAAAGACAACATGAAATGGAAAATTCACCATTTTTTAGTTTCTTAATTAATTTCATAATTTACAACAACAAAGAAAAAGGTCCTACATTGTCCTGCTCTAAAGCAAAAATGTATTTTGTGACTTTGCATGTTTAAATGCCCTATCAAACTGAAGTCAGATGGCATTTTCAGAACGTCTTTCATGAGGCGTCTGCATTAAAGCGGAGGTTGGAGTGGGACATCGTTTTTCAAAAAGAGGGTGGGTGTCACAGTGGCTAGGGTAGATATTGAATCTGTCAAAAGCCAAAGCTAGCTGTCAATCATGTGCTTTGAGTTACAGTTGAAAATAGAGCAATGTAATTGGATGAAATACTTTTAATCAGTTTAGTTCAGTCAGTTTAATGCCAATGCAGGCATTTGTCATAGCTATGTAATACAGCTTTATACCAGAAGTAAGCACAAATACATTTTTGGAACAAATATATGAAGAATACCTACATTTAATAATTGTCACAACTAATAGGTAACCCTATTTGGACTTAAAAAAGCATATTTTTTATTTTGTGGGCCCTTTAATGCTGTTCACGGATGTTGGTAATATGGTACTGTACTGTCAGTAATATTGAAATGAAATGTGATAGTTGTTGTCCTGTGTACTGTATACATATCATGTTATAATATTGTGACGTGACATATCACATTGTAGCCTGTATGATAATAAATATTGTATTGTAAGGTCCTCTTTTCCACTCACCTAGCATGGTGCCGTTGCAGACCCATCTTTGTCAGGCAGTCGTACAAGCATGATGTCATATCCTGTTGCTCTGTTCTCCCTTCTTCCTTCTTACTGCCACTTAACCTGCGATTTTGCTGTAGTCTACCCATCAATTGATCAAAGCAAAGAAGCATTGCACTCTTAAGTTATTCAAGACAGACTAAATGTTCTTACAATCTATATTTTTAAATATATGCTACCATGCAGCCTTTTCTCAATACTATATTACTATCTTCACACATTGGTTCCAGCATGTGAGTGGTGAGTAAAATATAGATACTCTGTCGGGGAGGTAAGAAATGGAAACTGGAAACTGGTATGATGCTGAAATATGACCCTTCCTGAGGCTGGACCTAGGCAGCCATGGCAGACATTGCTGTAAAGTTGCAAATGGGATAAATATAGCAGAGTAGGTCTAAAGCAGCTGCTGGTTCTGTAGGTTAACTGTATGGCCGTAGGACAGAGAGTGACAGTCTTGTTATAGAGATAAGGAGAAAGGCCCCCGTGGCCGTACATGACAGAGTGAGATAGGCTTTTAATATTATATTACTTAGAAGGTCAATAGGGGGTGGTATTCCAGATATATAAACGCATTTAAATGACGATTGGCGTATGCCTGAATAAACAGCTAAAGTATTTAATTATTGCTACTGCAATACAGAGAAAGAGCAATAGAGAGAGCAATAGAGAGAGAGAGAGAGAGAGAGAGAGAGAGAGAGAGAGAGAGAGAGAGAGAGAGAGAGAGAGAGA
>JAOPJO010000025.1:21878077-21889143 GCA_027123675.1 Molva macrophthalma | reverse complement strand
GTGTGTGTGTGTGTGTGTGTGTGTGTGTGTGTGTGTGTGTGTGTGTGTGTGTGTGTGTGTGTGTGTGTATGTATGTACTGATTTGTAAAATAAGTTACTGACCCTCAATGGATAGTATTAAAATAAATTGTTGGAATAAATTGTATAGTTTTTTGTATCTTTTCTTAATAACATAATTAACCATTGCTAGAGGCATCCAAGGTAATTCATCATAGCATACTTACTTATAAGACATATCTATTCAAGTTAAAATGTATAATTGTATGTCTATAATTATACTATGCCTGATCTTTTTAGTAGTACCTAGAAAAAGGTGTTGCCTCCAGTGGGGTCAGAATCCCCCTACTATCCTGGTTTGCATGTGTATAGCTGACAGTTTTTCATTTCCATGTGAAAGCCTCCGTACACCGAGCGGCTGGGGAGCTTCTCAGGCTTGGAAATCTGCCGGAAATTGAAACTCCACATCCACTGCATTTCCAAGGCAAATTACAGTGGTGCTTACTGACGAAGATCCTACTTTTCATGCTGTGGTAAGGCCCGCCTCCAGTAAGAAGAAAACAATTGGCCCATGTGGAATACCTACTGTCTTTGTATCAAGATGGGTCTTCCAAATGTTGTTTATTTCACATTTATGGGTTTCCTTGCGTATTCCTGTTAAATGATTGCTCACATGAAGTTGCAGGGCTGTTTTCCCTTTGGCGAATGATATTGCTGAATCCGTGATCAGAGTTGCTTGCCTCATTGTTGTCATCCAGCCGGTGCTTGTTGTTCTAACCGTTGTGCATCATCGGGTAAGCACAACCTTTCTGGTTGATATGCTTTACGCACAGGTGTGTGGAAGGACCTCGATATGAAGGGTCCGTAGCGCAAAATAATCGTAGTTTCGAGCCCAGGAATTAGGAACCTTTGGAGGAAGTCCAAACCGTTTCCACCGCAGGAACCAGGGTCTAAGTTAAGTTCCGGGGATATTATCTTAGATCATATAAAACAATTTAGCCCACATACATAGCAGCATAAATGCTAACGTCTTTGACAGCGTCCATTGTAGAAATGTCCAAAAGGTCGCTGCTCTGTTTCGTCATCATCTACATCACTTACTTGGGTTCACTGGCTGGCGAACTGAATGTTGTTCAAAGCATGGCTGCCCGTGTCACGATGGTTCCAATCTCTCGAGGCAAAGCCGAGGTGAGCTGGCAGGTTTGAGGCTGAATGAATACCTGAATAACAAAAACAAAGTGGTTATGTTAGGTTTGTTCTTTTTTTCAGATATTGTTTGAACAACACGCCTGACAATCATTCATAGTAGCGTGTGTAAGCTTGTGTTGAGGTCAGTGATGTGATCAATATGATATAATTAAAAAAATGTTATTGAACAATAGCACTTTTATTGAAACCAGGCTACTGGTTGCTAAGGAATACTTTACAACAAAGCAAGATGAAAACAGCCGAAGAGGCTCCACCCCCGGCATTGGAGAGCTAAATATAAAGTGGGAGAGCGTCTGCAGGGGGACTGGAGTCAGTCGTGGTGTTGGACTGTTTTCTCAGCAGGGAAAAGGGGGGACATTTTGACACAGCGCATGGCTCTCTCTCGTACCGGGCACGGTGGCATGCAGTGCACAGTGTAGTCTGATAAGAACCGGCCGTGGGGATGGGGGGCTGGGAGGGGATCATTCATGTTGGGCCAGCAGAATGGAGGGTGTGTGATGGTATAGATCAGAGGACGGGGCCCGTCTGGAGCACCGGGTCAGGGGCCTGATAAAGGTCTGTGTTCAGCCGGCTCCTTTGTTAGGAGCTGCCGTTTCTTTCTTTTTCTTTGTGGGTCCTGACACTTTGAATTTCCGCTTGTCATTTTCTTTTTTGGTCTGCAGCCTTTTAGGGTTACTGTTGAGGCTTACGTTTGCAAGTACTAGCATCCATTATTTAGCTTCATTTAGCAAAAAATGCCTTTTAATGTGTGCAACATTCTGTGAATAAATGGATTCTACACTACTGCTCCTTAATGCCCCAGTGTCTTCCAAACACTGGAAAACGTTGCAGACAAGGGGGTCAGGTCTGCCAAGATTTCTTCTACTGTTGTGGAGTAGCTGAACGATATGATGTTGAAACGAGCTACAGGTGAAAAGATGTTCACACGCATGTGAGATTCGAGAGTCAAACCGCTCTATGTTTCACACCTTCCTGTCCCTCAACTGGGTACACGGTATATGGCGGTATTTGTGTAAAATGAATACAATAATAAAATCAAAGCGTAAAAGCAGAGTTGGGGATAGAAGTCATTAGCATGTGTGACATTGTCTACCCTATGATGCTGCTTCTAATATTCAATTAGCCTACTAAGACAAGTCTGGATGGGTGTAAATACTTATGGATAAAAGAATAATAAGTAGATAGGAAGTAAATACCCTTCTTCCATAGATTCACCCCAAATCTCAACTAGTAACCCTACTCGAGCACTCGTAAATCAAAAATCTGCGATAGTTTCCACCAATGTGAACATATGGAAAGTCAGTTGAAAGTCAGCTGTATTTTATAGTCAGTTAAACCTGTATTTTATACAGTCAGTTAAACCTGTATTTTATACAGTCAGTTAAACCTGTATTTTATACAGCCAGTTAAACCTGTATTTTATACAGTCAGTTGAACCTGTATTTTATACAGTCAGTTAAACCTGTATTTTATACAGTCAGTTAAACCTGTATTTTATACAGTCAGTTAAACCTGTATTTTATACAGTCAGTTGCGTAACACCGGAGCTCCACTGGCCATGCAGTTTCTTTACCTGCTTCTTACTGCTGTAGAGCTGGGGGAATAACAGCATTTTTTATGTAATATCCATTGGGAACATTTAGAAACGTGAGACGTAGCCGGGCTAATTGCATTTTAGCTAGGCTGTTGTTTAGGGCGGGGTACTTTGTAATTCGCCTGTTGTGTAGAAATGTTGCCCAAACGATGGCTCTGTAGAGAGGAGGGCTGCATCCCGTCTCCTGGGCAGGTATACGCCAACACTCGGGACTCAGGCGCTTCATCGCGTCTTTACTTCCCCGACGAATATATACTTTCAAACAACATTCAATTTCAATTCAATTCAGCTGTATTTGTATAGCCCTTTATCACAGGTACAGTCTCAAAGGGCCGAACAGGCCATATATGTATGACACCCCCCTGACCCTAGACCCCCAGAGGGCAAGCAAAAACTGAATTAACAAGGAAGAAACCTTGAGCTGGTATGCAGAGTGGGGATCCCTCCTTCCAGGGTGGTTAGGAGTGCAGTGGGGGCCATAAATGACATACATACAGGCAAAACATTTTTATTAATTTAGTTAATGAAAGAAAATCTAATCTAAATAAATAATGTCTATGGCGATGGGGTGCTGGCCGGTTAACCGTAAGGAGAGTCCAGGCATCCAGTCACTGCAACACGCTGAAACAGACGGAATAATGAATTAGACGGGGCGAGGTCACTTTCAGTTTGGATTTTGTGATTTCCCGGGCGGGCGGTCGTTATTGTAACCCAGGTGTACCGTAGGCCTGGGAACCAGACGAATCTCGCAAGCTCATGTTTCATTTGCTCTGCAGAGCAAAGCAGAGCAAATACAAAAAGATTTCTGCCTGGTGCAAGATAGACCAATCACAACCGTTTATCTAATATGAGGATGGATAAACAAACTGGACAGAATATTTTCACTGAAAGAAGAACAAACGACTGCACTTAAAGATGTTGTTTCGACGCTCAGCGCTGCTTCACCCGTTGCGTTGCTGTGATTGGCTGAAGGCCTGTCCAATCACGTCCAGAGGCATTTTGCTCTGCGCCCGTTAGTGACCCCTTTTGGAAATCTAAAATGAACGGAGAGGTTCCAGACTAATTTCAGTTTGCAATTAGTCTAGCGTTGCCAGGCTACCGTAATACCATGATACCACCCAAGACTAACCGCTATGGTTAGTAAGTAAGCAAGTAAGCAAGTTAGCAAGTTAGCAAGTAAGTCCTGTATTTTATAGTCCATGGGAGATGGTCAGGTGAGGTAATATTTGTAAGTGGTTACGTTAAGCCCTTACCACGGAGTGGTTTTTACGCTTATACCACAGGTACCAACAATCAGTAGATATAGTGACATAGTTTCATCGATAATACTTTTGGATTTTATCGACATGATCAATTTTTGCATGGTCAAGTTAACATCTGGTAGAGGATTTGTGTCCAGTTATTGAAAAATAATAAACACCCTAAATAATAATATAATGTTTTTTTGACCAACCAGATTCAAGTATTCAACAATACCTTGGTGTAAAGTCTGCTTACGATGCGTTATGCACTACATCTGAACTGAATGTGTGTGATGTAGGCTAGTGCTCTGCATGTGTAACAGAGAAGCCTCACGCGCTGCTGGACCGTTAGCCCCATCTGATGCAACGGCCCCCGGCTGCAGACCACAGCGAGCCACGCACACTGTAAACGAGTAGGCAGGAATATAAAGTGTGCTGCTGATGAATGTGCCTGGGGCTGTAATGATGGCTCGAGACACCAGATAAATCCAATTGCGGGACAGAGCACAGCGGATGTGTGTCCTGGTGGGGAAGGCAGAAGGGAGAAGAGTGGGTGTTATTTCTTCTTTATCAGATGGGTGCTGGCCATTACGGCAGCTGCTTAGTGTTCCAAGGCTGAAAGCCTCTAATTGGTCTGAATGGAAGGAGGAGGAGCCGGCCAGGTGTGACGTAGCTTCCTCTGTGTTTGGACATAGCATATTTACTTAGTTTGAATGAGCAAACCGACCGCCACCTGATTAAATATCCGTAGAAAGATACAAAACGGCAGAAGCCTTTCACTGTTTCATTAAATGACAGGTAACCCCCTCCCCCCAGGAAGAGCCCTCCTCCCTTACTCCCTCTGCACGGGTCTCCACTGCTCATTCAGTCACTTCAGGCCGGGGGCGCGTCATCCGCTACTCTGGTGGTCATACCTTGAAAGCTCTTCAATGCTTTGAAGTTCACTGCCAATATTTAGGTGTGTGTGTATGTGTGTTCTCTGTTAGCTGTTTTCGGGTATCCTTATCGTAGAAGGTCCTTTTGTGGCACACTGTGTTTGCTTTAGGTGTACACGTTTGAATCTCTTTAAGACACACACACACACACACCCACACACACACACACACACACACACACACACACACAGTATGGACACTCCCCTTGCCCTTTATCTTCTCATATGCAGTCTCCATGGTGACAGTAGACACAAGCAGTTCTCTGTCCCTTTTCACCAGACAACCGGTCCCCCGAGCTCGCATCAAGGGCAAGTGATTTCTGTAATCACATATGAAAGGGTTGCGCCTGTTGAAACATCGACAGGAGATGGGCTATTCGTTTTGTTTAAGAAAGGGGAGGAGAGCAGTGCAGCGGAGGAGGAGAGAAGAGGAAAGGGGGAGTAGGAAAGGGGAGATATGTGGAAGAGAGAGCTAAGGAAGGGAGTGTCTGAAGAGATCGCTGGAGAGATTGTGATGTCAATGGGTTAAGGGCAAAAGGGAAAGGAGCAGATGCAAGAGAAATAGTCTATAATCCATAGTGTATTCTGATCTATAACCTGTAATAAATATCATGTCATGGTTCATAGTACTGTAAAGCTCGCTGCAGCCCAGCGACCTGAGATCCACACAGGCACCTGGTCAAATAGGAACAGGGACTTTGAGGTCTGAAATGATGGAGCTTCTATCTGAGTCCTCCTGCCAGTCACCCGGCATCGCTCCTCGTGGAGAGGCAGCTTCCTGTCCAACCACCTGACACATCCCATCTCCCCTACTACCACCACACACTCTTACAGTGAGTCTACCCTCGTGGCGTGGATTTATCAATCATAATGTTTAAAGATGATATGAACCTTGTTCACATCATCACTAATCAATCATAAAGGCCTTTGTATACATTCTAGACATACATCTAGATATACCTCCCTTCCTCTCTCTAATTTAAAGGTGTTAAGATAGTTTGCATTTTCTTGCCACTGGAGCCATGAAGTCTGATATAAAGGCCAAGCCTAGCTACAGACTTCTTTGTATTGTAAATGCCTTTAATTGTCTTGCAGCCTTGCTTGCAGACTTGTAGACATGCCCACTTCACCCATAGTGTATAGCAATGTAACTTGGTCCCTCCTCCTCCTCCTCCCTCCACCTCAGCCATGGCCAATCCCAAACTCTCCACGATGGTCACTCCCCCTCACCTTGTTTCTTTTGTTTTAACCCCCCACGATGTGAAGGTTTCCCTATAAGAATCATGCACACCCATTGTTTCCTTGAATGTATTCTTGGTAACTTTGCTGCCTATATTTTCCCATGATCATGTTTTAAAATTCAATCAAATATTTTGCTGTCCGAAGTGTCCTAAAAAGAAGTTATTCTTCATCACCTAGCTACCTGCTATCGGATGACATTGTCTTCAGCTGTTCCACACATGTGTATCTGTGTTTTGTTTCTTTCTATAGCGCAGATATAGAGCAGATCAGAGTTCCTGCCGTTTTGTATGGCACACCAAGCATTACATTAAAACCAAACAAGTAAATAATAGCTGAATGAACTTGTACAATGTATAGTTAGTGAATAGGTTTATGAAACATGGTGAATGGTTAGTCTATTTCTCGATACATTGGGTGTACAACACGTTTGAGTCGGGGCTCACTCGGCTGTCAACATCGTGCAATCAGAATGCATACATGCAGATTAAAGTTTGAACTAACCGGCGCCATTTAATAAATACTAAATATTCATCTGGTGGAGCTGTGTGTGTGTGTGTGTGTGTGTGTGTGTGTGTGAGCATGTGCATGCATGTGTGTGAGTGTGTGTGCATGCATGTGTGTGAGTGTGTGTGCGTGCATGTGTGTGTGTGTGTGTGTGTGTGAACATGTGCATTCTTGTGTGTGAGTGCGTGCGTGCATGTGTGTGTGAGCATGCGTGAGGAAGAGTGCACATAAAAAACAGACAAGACGTGGAGGATGTTGGGAGGCCTGTAGTCATGACAACAGGCTGAGACATGCTCTTGTTTATTGACGCGTAACGGCACTATGCTGGTGCTCCTGGATGGGAGGATGCATCCTCAAGAATTGACCTGTAAGCATCACCTGTACCTAACACCCCCTAGACATCAGCCACTATGACCCCCAAACCTCAGGAGTACACACCTTTGTCCAGGGAGATACCCACCAAACCGCAACCAATCTGCACTGTAGGAAAGCCTGCATGTGTACCACTGAGCTGGTTGTATCTCAGCTTGTTTCCACTGAATCCAGTCAGTAGGAACCAAGTGTTTCTGCAGGGAATACGAGCAGCTGCCTCGTGTGACGTGATCTGGCCTCGTGGCATTGCTTACTACGGTAAATCATAACCCTAAAATAACATTCATTCCTAACTTTAAAATAACACATTTTCAAATAGTACACAAGATGACTGAACACACAATCCTACCTTCATTAATTGGACCTGAATATAACAACACATATAACCAGACATCTGTCCATGATAACGTGAATGAGGTGATTATGCTCACACGTGTTTTCCAGTTCTACGTCCCTACAGAATACCCAACCTGAAGGGTTCTCCTTCACGTGGCGCTGGGTACATGCTTACTGACATGCTTACTGACCTGTGTGTGCACACACAGAAGAACACCAGTGGTTCTAACTACGCAGGGCAAAGCACTCTTATCTCAGGGGCCTGCGTTACCTTGAGGAACATAGGAAGGCACGTCGCATGGCCCCAGACCATTCTCTCTGAAGGTGGACAGCCTCTGATATCAGCCAACACATGTTCAGCTCTCTGTAGAAACACGAGGTCCAACATGTCCAACACAGGCAGCACCAAACATTCTTCCACCTGCTAAAATGATCGATGTCACCATGCTCAAATGTGCCTCTGCACATTTGACTGAGGGGCATCATGATACAAACAGATGGAGTAGATGTACAGTTGTGGAGGCGAGGACGGCAGCCTGAATGGTGGTGAATGGGCTGGCTATATTGACACATTTCTGGAGGCACAGAGCAGGCTGCTGCCTTGAAGATAATGGCTCCAGTCATTCGGGGTGGTACGGAGCCTTGGGTTGAAAACACTACTGGCTGTTTTAGAATATATCAAGTGTGGATGGATATAAAAAGGACAAGTGTTGGTTTTGTCCTTTTCCATTTCCAGTTAAATTATCGAATGTGTAATATGTATAAAGGTATATAAAAAGACATTTAGTTCATGTGTTCAGTTTTTACTATGCATTCAACATGCACACTATGACCAATCTGAGCACACATTTTCCAATTATGCTGCAGGTGAAAATATCCATGTGCATTTTTGTATGCAACTATGAAGCTACACACTTCAATCATATTATTTCATTCCAGTACACGATACCTTGACTGAACCTTTTAGGTGCAGTCTGTTCATTTGTCAACAGCGTGGTATTCGTTTGTGTGTGTGCGTGCAATCATGTATGCGTGTGTGTGTGCGTGCGTGCGTCTGTGTGTGTGCCCGTGTGAGCGTGTGTGCACACGTGCGTTTGCATGTGTGTGTGGGTCTGTGTGTGTGTGTGTGGGTGTGTGTGTGTGTGCAGGTGTGTGTGTGTGTGTGTGTGTGTGTATTTGTGCCTGTGCTATTGTGTGTGTGTGTGTGTGTGTGCTTGTGCAATTTTCTGTGTGTGTGTGTGTGTGTGCGTCCTGCTAGGCGTCCTGCTAGGCATCCTGCTAGCATCCTGCTAGCATCCTGCTGGGCATCCTGCTAGGCGTCCTGCTAGCTTCCTGCTAGGCATCCTGCTAGGCATCCTGCTAGCGTCCTGCTAGGCATCCTGCTAACGTCCTGCTAGGCGTCCTGCTAGCGTCCTGCTAGGCATCCTGTTAGCGTCCTACTAGGTATCCTGCTAGCATCCTGCTAGCATCCTTCTAGGCGTCCTGCTAGCGTCCTGCTAGGCATCCTGCAAGTGTCCTGCTAGGTATCCTGCTAGCGTCCTACTAGGCGTCCTGCTAGCGTCCTGCTAGGCGTCCTGCTAGGCGTCCTGCTAGCGTCCTGCTAGGCGTCCTGCTAGGCGTCTTGCTAGCGTCCTGCTAGGAATCCTGCTAGCGTCCTGCTAACGTCCTGCTAGTGTCTTGCTAGGCATCCTGCTAGGCGTCCTGCTAGGCGTCCTGCTAGGAGTCCTGCTAGGCATCCTGCTAGGCGTCCTGCTAGCGTCCTGCTAGGCATCCTGCTAGGCGTGCTGTTGGCGTCCTGCTAGGCATCCTGCTAGGCATCCTGCTAGGCATCCTGCTAGCATCCTGCAGGGCATCCTGCTAGCGTCCTTCTAGGCTTCCTGCTAGCTTCCTGCTAGCTTCCTGCTAGCATCCTGCTAGTGTCATGCTAGGCGTCCTGCTAGGCGTGCTGCTAGCGTCCTGCTAGGCGTCCTGCTAGGCATCCTGCTAGGCGTGCTGCTAGCGTCCTGCTAGCGTCCTGCTAGTGTCCTGCTAGCGTCCTGTTAGGCATCCTGCTAGCGTCCTGCTAGGCATCCTGCTAGCATCCTGCTAGGCATCCTGTTAGGCGTCCTGCTAGCGTCCTGCTAGGCATCCTGTTAGCATCCTGCTAGGCATCCTGCTAGCGTCCTTCTAGGCATCCTGCTAGCGTCCTGCTAGCGTCCTGCTTGGTGTCCTGCTAGGCGTCCTGCTAGGCGTCCCGCTAGGCGTCCTGCTAGCGTCCTGCTAGGCGTCCTGCTAGGCGTCCTGCTAGGCGTCCTGCTAGCGTCCTGCTAGCCGCTAACGTCAGGGGTGGATGTTCCAGCGAGATGTTAATAAAGTCAGTGGGGGAGAATCGACATGAGGGGCAGAAACAGGGGGCGAGCGAGGCGGAAGAACAGTGCGAGACAGAGAGAGAGAGAGAAATGTCATTACTCAATGTGCTGTACCTGCTGACGTCCTGCAGTTGGACCTGTCTGGCGGTCTGCTTATCTCAGGCCCCAGCTCTGTCTTCTCTCGGTATCTGAGACCATCGCCCTTTTCTGCAAGAAAAGGTTAGGAGATTCATTCTGGTGAGAGCCTGTGATGCACAACACACTGTAAATACATACAGCTGAATTATCCAAAGCAGATTCATCGTCAGATCCTGTGAGAGTTGATGTTGATTTGGCCGGTCAATCTACAAATCAATATTAAGTCTATAATCTTTCACCTGCTTTGAGCAACAATATGTGTGATCAGTCCTTGATGTCCTTGTGTAAATATTGTAGTTTCACAGTTTCATGATATACAGAGAGAGGCTTTACACAAATAAATTACAACTGACATTTCTTTGGACTGAATACTGGCATTTCCTTAATGCTGTCAATGTTCTGTATGGAAATGCTTCGGGACAGACACACACACACACACACACACACAGATATATACACACACACACATATACACACACACACACACATGCACACACATACACACACACACACACAAATATACCACACACACACACATATACACACACACACACACACACACACACACACACACACACACACACAGATATACACACACACAGATATACACACACACACACACAAACCCGTACTATTTCTGACATATTGGATACCAGCCCCATCAGCAGCAGCTAAAATTGCTTTATCGACTCAGGAGAAAACATTTCTATTGTATTAAATTTGCTTATTTGCTTCATGGCTTCAAGAGCTAGACTTACCTTCACATAAGCCACACATGTCATACTGAATCAGCCAGGATCGGTTTGGCTTTACTGTGCCCTGCTCCCTGCTCCCTGTCATGTGTCATTTGTAACCTTTCATGAACTGATTGTCTGATTGATCGGCCCGCGTGGTTCTTCACGTGATGACTTCAGGGCCATCCTGCTCTGCTCCAGATCATTAATTTACATCTTCACCCGTTTGTTCATCGTATTCCTCCAAAGAAATCCCTCTGGCGCCTCTGTGCGTCTCATTACCCATCTCATCAGAGGCTCCTGAGACGATCTGAACTCTGAGGGTCTCATTACCCATCTCATCAGAGACTCCTGAGACGATCTGAACTGAGCGTCTCATTACCCATCTCATCAGAGGCTCCTGAGACGATCTGAACT
>JAOPJO010000025.1:21793266-21807420 GCA_027123675.1 Molva macrophthalma | reverse complement strand
AGCTGACTATATTCGTAATGTACATGTGAAGTGTTCGTTAGGTTAGAACAAGAGTTAACTATATTCGTAATGTACATATCATGTGATGTGCTCGGCTATTTTGCCCATCAATACTTCTCGCTACTTTAATTGATACATTTATAAAAATATATATATTCAGCTGAGCTCACGTGTCCGACACGAGAGGTAAGATACGTCAGCCTGCTAGCTAATCGTAGCACCGCAGATGGAACGGTGTGTCCCTGACCCCCTCCACGGACCCGCTTCACTACAGTTCAAGATCATGGCTGAAGATGAAATGCCTCCGTCAACTTCAGAAGATGCACATGCACATCCCTGGCCCCACATACAGACCGCTTTTGCCTTTAAAATGACAAGGAACAGCAGTTATATTATGCGCTGCCTACTTTGTCAGTGGACAATGGTGGAAATGTCAACCTACAATAATTCCACATCAAATCGGAGAAAACGTGATGGTAAGCAGGCTAACATTACTCACGATGGCAATGCTAGCTAGCTAATAATAGCGCCGAGTTAGCCTACGTATTGAGCAAGTTAACGTTAACTAGATGACAGAGGGTCTTTCTATTGGAGTTAATCTAAACCCGAGCCGATGGTTAGGATTTAGGAACGAACTAACAAAGCGGAATTTTTTAACTCTCAAAAAGAAAACTTTGCCCCACTCCATGCACATACCTTATTAAACCTAAATGCAAAGTTACCGAGAAAATGACTCTATTAATTATGTCTTGCATTGTTAAATAAGGATATTTCAGAACACAATAGAATTCAAGCACACAATTTGACAAAGTGTATAGTATAGGAATGCTCTGCTATTTGAATGAGGCCTGTCTTTTTTGGTTAATTGTACTTTTAATGCAGAATATGAAATGATATTGTATTATTGATTTTTTTTTTCTCTTTTCAACAGCGAGCTCACCCCAACAAGCTAAAGCTGTACACAGACTGCATAGAAAACAGCAGGAAACAAAGTCCTCCCACGGCCCAAACTGATGAACCTCACCTTAAGAATGCAAAACTAAGTACCTTTTCCATGTCTGTCCCACAGTTAAGACAGGCAACCATTGACAAGGCTTTGCTTAACTTTATATGTGAAGGCAGCCAGCCGTTCTTTGTCAGAATTACCTTCATTCAAGAGCACGGTACAAACATCACAACCTCACTGTACAATATTGTCAAGAAAAACAGTAGTCTTGAAAATACAATACTTCCTAGTAACTGTATTTTATAGGTTAAATCCAGCTGAAAGTGGTGTTTTGGGGGAATATGCTGCAGTAATGAAGCCAGTTACTATGGGCCTGAATATCCTCCAAGGGGAATCATCCGTCCACATGGGTGTCCTGCTGCCACCTCGACCAGCTGCAGGACGAGCTGTCTGGTGCGGGGGTGAAGGCTGAGTGCAGTCTGAGGCTCCTCTCTCGGGGTGTGAGTGTGTGTGTGTGTCTTAATAAATCAATAACTGTGAAAAACACCTTAATAATACACCTTTTGAACTATGCACAAGATGGAATACCTCTATTTATTTTAACGCTGAGGTCCTTTTGGAATTATTCTCTTTATTATCTATATTATTCAACAACACGTACCAGAGCTTCTGTGGCTCATGCTTTGATAAGACAACACACAAGTGTAGCAACAACTCTCAGAGAAGGCAAAAGATATGTGTGAAAACAGTGTCAGTATATACTGTATATAAGCAAAATAAAGTACGGTGGCTGCCCAATGCTTCTAAAACTTAGGATGGGTTAAATGCAGAGAACAAAAAGATGACTTATACTTATGACTTATCTTATATTATGTCTTTGAAAGACGTTGGATATGCTAGGACCATCTTCCTGTGCTTCTTTGCTGGTATTTCGCAAATGGCAAGGATTTCAGCTGCAACTCTGCAAATCAGTTTCCTCTTTCCCTGGCTGTGGCCACTCCTGCTTGTCTAATTTATTCCTCAAAACAGCTAGTTTTGAGGAATAGCAAGAACAGCAAGTTCCAAGGGACTTAAATTGTAGTGCCAGTCATTACCCAGCCAGTGGAACTAGAGCAGTCACTATCAGATGGAGAGGAGACTTCCAAGTGAGCATCGAGTAGTAGAGGGTATGCTTGGGCTTGTAGTGACCAGGGTGTTTCCACAAGAGTTTGGGGTGAGCTTGGGAAATCCTCCTCCATGTTTGAATGGCGTGGAGCTGCATTGCTCTGAGTTGAGAAGACACCTAAAAAGTCATCCTTTACATGGAATCATTTTTGCAAATGTAAATACACTACTTTGTATAAATTGTTAATGGCATACATAGATATCGCTTCTATTCAAAATACAGGCCCTTTGTGTCGATATTTACAAACAATGCCATCAAAAATACATTCAAAGGTTCAAATTAAAGGTCTATTTGAAGCTGGTGACTAGCTGACACATTCCGTCAATCATTACAGCTCAATAGTAGCCAAACAATGCCACTGTTGGTAACCTCCTTATATTACAGATTGGGCCTTGACCTACTTCTTCCCTGTGCAAGACGCTTCCAGCTTCACTGTTTTTTAAGATTTATTTGTATTATAGAGTGAGATAGACAGGAAGGTATGGGATAGAGAGGGGAAGACATGCAGCAAAGGACCAAGGACAGGAATCGAACCCGGGTCACTGCGGTAAGGACTGAGCCTTTTTAATGGTGCACGCTCTACCCGATGAGCTACCGGGCGCCCCGAGCTTGAATGGATTTGAGCGCACCTAAAAGGTAATCTATCTGGACGAGCTTCATATCATCAACCGTTTCCACCCCAAGGTCTTGGAAGGCATCCAAAATGGGTTGCAGTGTAGCTGGTGTGCTACACATTGTTACTGCTTCTTTAATAATCCAAAACACTATGCTTCAGGGATATTACTTTCTTTGCAAACAAACTGTATGCAACCAGTGGCTACAAATCCAGACACTGATCAGCATTAATGCAAAGAATATCCCTTGCAGCTTCTCCAGCTTTACGGAGCCCATACTCTGGCATGTAAGATGGTGAGCGTGGCGTCACAGGAAGATACACATCTTTGTTTTCTTTTATCAGAACAAGCTCAAGTTGTCCAAATTCCACAGACTCGTCATTCTTAAGGCATATAAAGGACCCCTTTCTATAGAGAGTTCCCTGAAAGCGCACTTCTGTGGACGCAAGGTCAGGGGTAACCAAGCTCGCCTCAACAGCATCGTGTACTTTACTGCTGTACAGCTCAGGATGGTAAGGGGAGGAGACTTTCACTTGCAAAGCTGGAGGATAGAAGGAGCTGGAGTTAATGTAGGACTGAAGCAGCTGGTGATTGTTTTCATGAATCTGACAAACATTTTCTTAAGTTTTGCTTCCTCCTCACACATCGTTTTAAGTATGAATGCTTGCTCTCAAACCTCAATGTCCAGAAGTGAATGAGTGGGCCAAGCCTCATGATCAGAGATGGATAGAGGAGGAGGTGATGCTTTGGTTTCAGTTTGACAGAGGGAAATAGATGCTTCCTTGTTTCAAGATATTCTTGAATGTGGACCTGGAGGAATCTATCTTGGGCAGCAAATATCTTGGGGGCACAGAATAACTCAACTACTGCCTTTAGCATTATCACTAGCTGCCATACCTGTTCCTGGGTGTCTTTTTAAAAAAAAAATGTATAACCAGCATCAGAACAAAGGTACTGTTTTATTTTCCGGGTGAGCTGCTGGTGAGTCATCCATTTCTTTACTTTCACAAAGTACTGTATGTAAATGGAAGGTCATAGGCAACTACACCTTCAAGTAAGTTATGGCTGCTGCACGGTGGAAGGCCTTGCTGACATGCATAGGGTCGGGTATCCTTTGAAAATGTTTGATACCGATACCAAAACCGATACCTTTTTTCGATACCTTCACGATACTTTTTCCGATACTTTATATTATGAAAACCATATAGGATTATCGGCCAGCTACTTTTCTATAAATGATTATACAGTGAGCACCATAATTCGTTGGACAGTGACACGCCATGGTTTGTGATATTGAAAAAAAAAACTTTGCTGGACTAACGATTGCCTAGTAAACTACGTTAGCTACCGTAATATTAGCCCCGAAACGGGACGCTGCTACTTCCCAGCAGCTGCAGTGTCCCGTTTCAGGGCTAACGTAATATTACCATACCTCGCAGCTGACTGCTAGCTAACATTTATGATAGCTTCTAGCTACAAGGTATGCTAATGCGGTAACGTAACTAACTTACTAGGCATGTATCAGGCTTAGTATCAGAACCAAAAGTTGGCACACAGCTAACCTGCTATTAGCTAGCTACCTTCTAGCGAGAACCGTACCTGTTATTTCATCGTTGCCAGCAGAAGAAGACCCAGCAGATGGAGTGTTGTCAAAGACGGTGCAGTTGTCCAGTCTTAAGTTGATGCCATGGATGATCAAATGTTTCATCATATTTGAGGTGTTCCCGGACTTGCATTTTATAATAGCCTTGCAACGGTTGCATTTTACACTATTGCTGTCAATTTTGACAAAATATAACCAAGCTTTAGAACGCATCTTGGGGCTAGCGCGAAGCTCAGTGAATTTGCCTGCCCCGCTTTCAACTCAAAGGCAGTCACGAGTCTCACGTCACCCAAATAGCTTCATGCTGATTTGTCAGTCAAGTCGCCTGTATACAACAACGACAGTAGTGATTGGCTGGCTGGATAGATAGAAAGATGAATAATAAATAAATTAAATAAATTTGGCACCTTTTTTCCAAAACAATTTGATACTCAGTAGGACCGACATAATTCGGTCGGTGCCAGATGGCACCGTTGTTCGATACCCAACCCTAGACATACATGACAATACTGAAAACCATTCAGATGTACTTCACTCCATTTAAAGTTGTTGCCTCACTGTCTTGTAGTAGCTGCACTTCCTCTTTGTAATTCTCAACTGTCTTCACTGATATCCTATATCCTCTCTGGTACCAAGCAGTACCTACAACAGTGAGAAGAAGTGCTGACATTTTCAGTATAACCACCAATGCAGTGGGATCCCAAATTGTCACCAACGATGCACAAGACTGTTGCCTGTACAGTATGACCTGAAGAAGTGACTAGACCATTGTCTTCTAGCCCTCTCAAGTCTGACAGCATCCTTAAAAACAACTTCTCCTGCCCAAAGTATTTGAAATCTCGCTCTGTGCACAAAAGCAAGAGCTGCAGGTGATCAACACTTGACGGTTAGAACGGCTCGAAGTTGGCAGGTGTAAAGTACACCCCCACTATCTTGTGCTTTTTCTTTGCCGAGCCAAGAGGGTTGACTACCTCAAAAGCATCCTGGTACAAAATAAGCTTTAAACGTATACCTGGCTGCATACACAAAGCATTGGTATTGAACACTGATCCATCACACACATCAGTTAACACCCCAGTAGGAGGGACATTTTGAGTCTTCACACATTCCTGGCACACCACAGCATCTAGTATAATGCAGTTGAGCACCTTCCCTGGTGTTGAAAGCAGCATTATTCCTCGGTAGTTCTTGCACTCCCTGAGGTCTCTTTCTTAGGGATCCTTATGATGTTGCCATCTCTCCAGTCAGACGGGACATTGTCTTTCTCCCAGATGGTTCTGAGATGGTGTAGCATGTTGGTGGAGGTTTCAATGTCTGCCTTGAGGGCTTTGGCTGGTATCTCGTCTGGCCCCTCTGCCTTGCCTCCTCTCAGGGCCTTTATGGCCTCCTTCATTTTTTGTGGGGGGTTGCAGTTGCAGTTGTGGCTGGTGGTATCTCTGCTGTTAGTTGAGGAGGTTGAGCAGTGCTCTAAAGGGTTCTGTCCACCTCATAAGTTGGTCTTCCTTGTTGGTGTGGAGTGTTCCCTGTGAGTCTTGAATGTGTACTTGTGTTTGTCTGAAGTTGTCTGTGAGCTTTTTGGTGGTCATGTAGAGTTCCTTCAGATTGTTTTTTCCTGCTGCTTCCTCTGCCTGTTGTGCTAGATCCTCGATGTACATCTTTTTGTCCCTTCTGACACTTTTCTTCACTTTTTTGTTTGCTGCTTCATATTCCTTCTGTGCTATCGCCTTTTTTGCTCTGGTTTTACTCCTGTTTTGTAGGGGGAACCTCCTTTTCCCCCTTCCGCTCGCTCACTTTCTTGTACGTTTCAGTGGATAGCCAGGGTTTGTTGTTTGTCTTCCTTCTCCCTACCACTTCTTCGCATGTTTCTTCCCATATGGTTTTCAGACATTTCCATGCCGTGCATGAGAGTTCATGTTAGTACCTCACTGTGAAACCGTTGCACCTCCCCGCCATTATAGAGAGAGTGACCTTACAGCGTGGAGTGGCGGCTTGTTGCTCCCTGAAATTGTTTGTTACTTTAATATGGCTTGTTTTGGACTGTAAAGTTGAGGCACACTGAGCCTACAATAATCAGTGATGCATGCAATCACCTCGCATTTGACCACAGGCAGATGCCAGTGGAGATCATCTGATCACCAAGATGGCAGAGAGAGCGGAGGCAGAAGCGGGGCTACAAGCTAAGCTCAAGGCATAGCTTGTTCTCTTTCCAATTATCCCTTTGCAAAAAGGACAAGCTAGGACTGAGGGTGGGACCGCAGCGAGGAACAGGGATCTGTTGCATCCTGACTTTGACCGAGATGTGGCTGAACCGAAACAGCCTGCTAGCATGGCCTAGGCGGAGCATTGGGGATGCTGCAGTTCAGCCATTTTTTGGTCAAAATCAGGATGCAACAGATCCCTGTGCCTCGCTGCGATCGTCCATGTTGTTGGAAAGGGATCAAGCAGCCTTTAGCTCTTCTTGTAGCCCCACTAGCTCCAACCGCTTCTGTATCAGCCCTCTCAGTGATCAGATGAGCTCCGCTGGTATCTGCTTGTGGTCAAAACGCAAGGTGAAGCATGTAGTACCGATTATAAGAGTTCTAGGCTAAATACACAAATATATACATATACCAGTCCCCCCACTGACTGAACTCTCTAGCGTGTATGCTGGGGGGAGGAGTTAAGAAGGTAAAGAACACACCTTATTATTTAAGTCAGAGAAGCTGGTGCTTTAATGTGACATCTAGTGGCAGAATATCATTTATAGCTCCTTTAACCACTCCCACCCCTATACCTAACCCCTATACCTAACTCTAACCCTAACCCCAACCCTATACCTAACCCTAATGGCCAATCAGGTAGCGGTGAGGCAGGTGAGTCTTCCCCTGCCACCCTGCATTTGGGAAATTTGCGGGTCGGGAACATAGGACCCTGGGAACATAGGAATGACTCCACTAAGTAAGTGGAGCAACCATCAGAATTGCTAATTAGCAATCACCCACATTTCCTTCAACAAATGCACATTTCTACAAGTAAACATTAAAATGGGCAGTTTATAGTTTATCCTTGCCTATTTCCTTGGGTTATTTTAAAGCCAAACACATGGAAAAGAAATGCTGGAATTACCACAGGCCTATATCAATTTTGGGCATCAGACATACAAAAATTGTCCAGGAATCTGAGTGGTTTACACCAGGTCTTTTTGAACCAATATCTGTTTTAACCGCTAGTAGCCTAATATAGCATAATCTATGAATATATTTGTATAATCATTCCTTGCCTATTCAAAGAAAGATTTGTGCATTTTCACATTGATCAGAATATTTCAAAGCATAACTGCAACAGCATTATTCTTATTTTGACTCCATAAATCAATTTAAACTTTTAATCAACAACACACTTTCTTCAGAAGCATATATTTGAGTGTGTGTGTGTGTGTGTGTGTGCGCGCGAGAATGCACGTGTCCATGCAATCAGATGATGCAGATTCAAATTAGCTTCGTAACTCTTTCCCATGCGTATTCAGACTTCGCCCAGCCGACCAACGATGGATGTTTCTTAATCACTGAGAGAGCAATGATTGGTCAGATGGTTAGACTTATTGCTGGGCCTCACCAAGAGCGCGGCAACGCCCCGCACTCTCTTAGTGGCTGCTTAGAGTTCACCATTTTGTCGATAGAAGTGCGTAAAACCAGGAAGTGAAATTCACCATGAGTCCGTACGGTCCGCCAGTACCCACTGAATGTCGATTGTCCAATCGCATGGCCGAACGGGCACCGCAAGACACGCTCCTTTTAATTTTAATCCCCATGCCCTGCTGCAATTTTATAGCTGGTGTTGAACCAGGCCTAATTAAAGGAATATTAAATAAAGCTAACTGATCCATAAATGCAGTGCAGTAATGTAGCTAATGTAAAGTGCATCATGACATTATCATGCAAAAACAGACTTGTTCTCGTTGATTATCTGCTTTCAAGCTAATGTAACTTTTTAGACACTACCGTTAAGCTCATGAAATACATAAGTGGCCAAAATTCAAGTTCAAGTTTGGATGGTGTCGTGGAGAACTCGTTCTTTACTTAGGTTGAATGAATCTTAGCGTGGCCTAGGTCTTAGCTGTAATCTGTGATAAGAAAAAAAACTTTCAAATTAGAAATTAACATTTCAGTCTCCCATGAATGTTTTTCTGGAAAAGGCCAAAATGTTTGCATGGATTTTGCTGTTTCTCCGTGGATAGATAATACGGGGGGTATTTAAGGAGGCCCCAGTGTAGCAGTTGTGTACTCCCTCGTTGCGTTGTGTTTGATGGACACACCGAGGACACTTCTGGTCCCCAGCCGTTTATTCTGATATATTTATTACAGAGCAAAAGATGATCACGGATCTTCACAATGGCTGCCTCTCCCAGCCAGGATAAACACAGACTCATATTTATAATGTTTAAATAAAGAGAAAATAAAATACAAAAGAATTAACATGGTAGTGGGAGTTTGGTTACATACCTGATATATTTATTACAGAACAAAAGATGATCACAAATCTTCGCAATGGCAGCCTAACATAAGAAAGCCAAGACAAGCTGAAGCAAGCTTTTCATGTTAAGTTAACACTAACAAAACCACATGGTTAGCAAAGCTAGCTATCATAAGCTCTCAAAAATTATCTTTACAAATGTAGTGAACAACACTGAGCAACACTATACTTGTGCACTTATCAACCAATGCATGAAGACACTGTTACGTGCACTTAGACTCAGGTTATAAGTCATCAAAGTGTAGATTATGATCTAACTGCTCTGAATACATACCTCTCCCAGCCGTGGTAAATGCAGACTGAGGAGAGGATGCAGCAATGCAAGACATAACCACCACAGTCCCATAGAGGGAGCTCTAACGCACCAAATGAAACTCCCAATACCACAGCCAGCTCAAGGATCTTGCTGGCCATGGCAAGTGGGAAGAATCAACCCTGCTACACCAGCAGCCAGGTGAGAGTGAACAGGCAGTTTGAAGTAATCTGACAACAGCTTCTCATGCTCAGTATGTATTTCCCACATTGAATGTATCTAAGATGATTTTCACATTTGTTGCATTTGCCCCATTATCTATCTTAAGTAGAACAGCTAGAGCAGTTTACTGCCGTACTCTCCATCTTTTGTATAATATAACTCCTGGATAGCTTACAGACGATTAGGAACCATCTTGTCAATATAGACCTTTATCTAAATCACATAGAAGACAAATCCTTTGTGTTGGTATAACTAAGAGATTATCTGTAGAAGAAAAAGTCTAAATGCATATCTTTTCATTATTAAGCCCTGGTCATACCAAAAACGAGGCCCACCAGAACAGATGATTATTTCATGTGTCTTTGCGATGGCAATATTATTGATTGGCTAGCTTGCCAACCAAAAGCAAAAAGTGATTTCAGACCCTGTAACCAATCCTCAAACTAATACGATGAGATAAGATAACACTTTATTAATCCCCGAGGGAGAAATTCAGGATGTGGGCTATATGGAGATTTCCGTGATACTTAATGGTATGAACAAATAACCACACACGCGGGCCTGCTGTGTTGTTGTTTTGATCTTTCCTAAAGCTTGTTGTCAGGTTCAGCCTGAGTTGTAGCTTTTCCTTTTTTTGAAACCAGCTTGTCTCCCTGAAAAACATTCTGGTAATGGCAGAATCGAAGAAGCGAGCGAGTAAACTTGTTCAAGTAGTAAACTTACTACATACCTCTGCACTTAAATCGTGGCATTTCTGCTTTTTTTTTGTGACTTTAGCGGAAATTGTTTTGCGCTCCTTAAACTAATGGTAATGTCAGGTGTCATCTTTCTAAATATTTTTTGAGCAAATAGTTGTGGGAGAGCAATATCTTATTTCCTTTTGTAAAGGATGGTCCTGTGTATCGTTTGCCAAAGGGTAGGGTAGGGAAGCAATGAAGCACCTTTCCTTAGCATTTAGAGAAGTCAGCCAGCTCCTGTCAAGGCTGCCACTTAGATACCTCCGGGTCAACTAACTCATTTAAGAACTTTCAAAAAGACTTTTCAACCCCTCATTAGAACTGAATCGCTGGTGGAGGTTTTGCATTGTGTCTGTGGAACATATGCTGGTGTGTGTGAATGGAATACAGAGTTCAAAAATATTTATCTTTTGTGTGATTTCAGGTCATGTGAAAAGACTGTGCTTGTGAAGATCTACAGAAGATGACCATGGCAATCCAGGTGAGGAAAGTGGACTGTTTTTAATCTGAATTTGACAGTCAAAGATGGAAAAGTCTTCTGACGCCATACAACCGTGGCAAAAGATAAAGTAGAAGTTTATCTTGTGACTGAATGCAGATTGCTGAAATCACACACTCTGATCACATCTTCATTACCTTGTCTTCAGGCTTTTTATCTTAGACCTGCACTCATTGCTGTGCACAGCCTCATACCTTTGGTTTGAGGACCGGGCCACTTCCCTTGTAGGGATATTGAACTTTGTTGAAGTTTGAGTTGTTGAGTTTGACACAAGTCCAAATATTGCTGATCGTCTTCATCCGCTGCTCCTGTGCTTCACAAGTGCGGAACAGAGTATAGCCTCCCAATACACATTCCTTGAATCGCACAAAAGGTCTCAAAATGATTGGTATTGCACATCAACAAACAGGCAAAAACAGATTCTAGTAAATGTTAGAAAAGACTCCTGTAATCATGTCAAATTAGGCCACCTTTTGACATGGCCCCTGCTAGAGCAGAGACATTACTGACTCAGTACACAGACGATAAAAAGGAAATGGTGGGCTAATCTTAGCGCTTATAGGTACATGCAATGAATGTGTATGGAGGGCTTTTCAATGTTACCTACTTGTGGAGCACAGGAGCAGCTGCTGAAGAAGATCAATATTTTGGACACTGGCCTTATCCTTTAATGTGCATCACAACTATGCAATGAAATAAATTAAAATAGCATCCCCTGACTTTAAACCCTCTGACATATGTGATGTGGGGTTACACTGAAAAAAGTGAAACAACTGTAATTTATTTAAAGTGCATTTCTACATTGGTCTAATCGAAAATCATGGTTTCCGTATTATACTTGTTTTGTCCAGGTTGCCTAAAAGCAAATTACACTCCCTAGATTAAATTAAAAACAATCCTTTGACTAAAATTGTATTTTCACTTCAAAAAATGAGGCCCGATTTTCTATAGTGCTTGAATAAACTGGTTGAGGAACTGTCCTGCTCTGTCTGGATATGTTTTTGCCGACAAATGGAGCTGGCGGCAGAGACACATTTAATCGAATTTAAGACTGAAATGCACGTAACTGTAAGTTGCATCAACCTTTCGAGTAAAAATGATAAAACAATATACAGTATTAAAACTTGTGTTGTACTTACTGCTTGCCTCAAAAGTCTGTCAGCATGGGCAGTGGCATGTAAACACAGAATCTAAACTTTTGGATTTGTTCGTTTGTGGGCACTATTGGAGGAAACGACCTAGGCCATGGCCGTTCGTATGCGCTCACTTGTGTTGGACAAACCAAGATACAGCTATTGGGAGCTGCCTTATACTCTTTGGAATAGAATGGATGTCAATTGCTTGCCAACTGCCCAATTTTGGTATGCGCGTACAACGCGAGAGGGGTTGGGTTGAACACAAATCATGGCTGATATACATGTCGACTTAGACAATGTCAACAATTAACCTGGGGGGCTTCTGGTTTTGACATGGCCGATTTTCTAATATTTTTTACAAACATAGCGACTAAATCTTCAAAACGTTACACATGGTTGCTGTAAACGAGTACCAACTAATTATTAATGTCGGGGAAAAATAAAAGCTGCAGGGGAAGCAGTAAGTCGACAAAATTGACCGACGACTCTTTGCTAGCTAACCAATCAACAGGTGAAAAAGCGAAGCTAAACGTTGGAGGAGGCATGAGTGCCACCATCGGACCGAGGTGAAAGCTACAGGCGGAGATTATGGCTGAATTCCGTGCAACAGCTCTAACTATGGGCAAAGAAATCGTCAAAGAACATCGTTCTTCAAAGAGTGGACGACCAAGAAAATCGCTCCCCCTGACAGAACATACATGTGATTGGCTTGCCTGAGGTTGAAGAGGGCCCTAATCTGACCGCCTTCATGGGACCCTTCCTGAAGGAAGTCCTGGGGGCACTAATCTGACCGCCTTCATGGGACCCTTCCTGAAGGAAGTCCTGGGGGCACTAATCTGACCGCCTTCATGGGACCCTTCCTGAAGGAAGTCCTGGGAGACAAAACACTTACAACATCACCTCCGAGAGCTAAACTACTACCAGACAAAGGAGATGATTATCCGCACATCCCGCGAATGTGCGGATGTTGCCAGCTGTCCTTTAAAGGGAGAAAGTCTTCAAATATTCCCGGACTACTCTTCAGCATTCGCCCAACACAGAGCGGAGTTTAAGGATGTGAAGGCACAACTCCACCAAGCAGATGTTAAGTTTGACAGACATGAACCTAGTTTGACAGTGCGCGATGGTAAGCTTACTCACTGCTTTTGTCCCATGTTAGTAATGGCCAATGTTTAAATAATTGTATTATATAGCAGAGCATACTCTGTGGGGCTTCTGATGTTCATATGCCGACATTAATCTCGACAACATGTTTTTAATTATAGGGGGGGATTTCAGTATGGTCCAAGACACCACTCTTGATAGGCCATCTACCAGAAACGCAGTCCTTTCTGGCTCTGTTAAGGTTATGGCTTTCTATGCTGAGCAGCTGGGCTTGTCTGACCCCTGGAGGTTTCAGTTCCCATCAACCAAAGCATACTCATTCTTTTTCTTCTTCTTCTTCCTCTTCTCATTTCTTTCTTGTGGATGATAGACTTTTATCAAAGGTTGATTCTGTACCACAGCATTGTTATATCGGACCACGCCCCCACCTCCATGGAGGTCAAGAAGCTATGAAGCCCTATATCAAGAAGCTATGAAGCCCTATATTTCACTTGTACCGAGAAGCTATGCTCCATCAAGGCAGTAGCGCATTAATTCCCAAATGCTGTCCGATGATAATTTTAAGGAGTTCCTTACCCCCCAAATTTGACTTTTTCTTTATTAATAAAACTCCCGACGTCTCCTAGTCCACTGTATGGTAAGCATTCAGAGCTTACTCACGGGGTCATACAATCTCTCTCTCTCTTTCACATGCCATGTGATGTCACTAAAACACAGGAAAAGGCAGATTTTCAGCTTGTAATGGCTAATCACACTCACACCTGGTGGCATGAGAGGGGCCCTTTAGCCCGTCCATGGATTGCTCTAACAGACAGCAGGTGCTCTGCCACCCCCTGCTCCTGGGTCTGATCAGCTTGAGCCAGGGCAGGTGTGGCTGCTTAAATCAGCCATCCCCAACTAAAGCTCTTACTCATTTCACATCCTAACCCTATTCCAGATATTTTCTTAAAACCAAAACACATAAGACTATTATGAGCCCTATATTTCACTTGTAAAACAATGGTTTTGTAATGAATAGTTCATAAAAAAAATTAAGTTTGAACCAGATGTGTTGCTATACAGTCCTGGTGTGGGCCTCAATATCAATGCTGCATTGTATGGAAAACATAAAAAACATCTAAAAAATACAAATTATTGGGTTTTTGTAGATGGAATTAGTAATGTGGTGCTTTACTGTTTTCTAATATCTTAAGAAAATGAATCATAATATTCCCTGGTTTGCCTATTCACTACTAAATATTCTGCAATAAAAAATCAAAAGTACCTCAATTAACCTAGATTGAGTATGTCATGGAAAAATTCATATGTTATTCTGTTTTAATCATTCAAGCTTGTGTTGTTTATTTAACTAGTGTTATCTAGT
>JAOPJO010000025.1:21556818-21570153 GCA_027123675.1 Molva macrophthalma | reverse complement strand
CTACTACTACTGCTACTACTACAACTACTATTACTACTATTACTACTATACTACTACTACTACTGCTACTACTACTACTACAACTACTATTACTACTATACTACTACTACTACTACTACTGCTACTACAACTACTATTACTACTATACTACTGCTACTACTACTACTGCTACTACTACAACTACTATTACTACTATACTACTATTACTACTGCTACTACTACAACTACTATTACTACTATACTACTACTACTACTGCTACTACTACAACTACTATTACTACTATTACTACTATACTACTACTACTACTGCTACTACTACTACTACAACTACTATTACTACTATACTACTACTACTACTACTACTGCTACTACAACTACTATTACTACTATACTACTGCTACTACTACTACTGCTACTACTACAACTACTATTACTACTATACTACTACTACTACTGCTACTACTACTACTACTACTACTGCTACTACTGCTACTACTACAACTACTATTACTACTATACTACTACTACTACTACTACTACTACTGCTACTACTACTATTACTACTATACTACTACTACTACTGCTACTACTACTACTACAACTACTATTACTACTATACTACTACTACTACTACTACTACTGCTACTACCGCTACTGCTACAGCTACAACTAGTACTACAACTCCTATTACTACCTCTACTAGTACCTCATACTTGAAACCCAGAGGAATTGTTCCCATCCCATTGACGAGCTTCTTCAATGCGTTGTTTTAGCCAAAGGAAGCAGTGGCCCTGTGGTCTCTCCCCCAGCACTCAGCAGTATAGGGTCCAGCTATAGGGGAAGGGCTTTTGCAAGATTTAATTGTGGCGCTGGTGGGCGTGTCTATTGTAATATTCTGTTCTCTCCCTTCCACCTCTCAGGGTGGCTCTCCTGATCTCCCGAGCTCTGACACCCAGCTGCTCTGACTCCCTTTCTGCCCCGATCAATAAGCTCCTAAGTGCTGTCTGACTGAAGGCATATTCCACATTAAAAGTTCCCTTCAGACAGCCGTATCTGCAACACAATCTCCACAACAACAGTACATAATGCTCGCTTGATGTCATTTTTTACAGCTGCCAATAATGTGATCTAATGCATTTGTGTGCATGGGCAAAACACACATGTAAGCTTATTTGTGTAGCATTTCTTAATATCAATATCCCTGTAATTAAATGAAAACTGCAGCTTTGCATTAAAACAACTAAAAACCTTATGGAAGAAGCTGTCTACCAACTAGTTAGCAAAAAGAGGGGTAAGGAGGCTGAACTAAAACAATCAAACACCCAAAACATGTTTAACATGCACCTGCATAAAGCTATGGTTCTGTAGTCATGGTCACCACAATAAGAGCACACGTCCCATTCCTTTAGTGCTAGTTATGTAACGGATCAGAACATCAGGTCAAGAACGTGATACAGTGTACATAGTGCAGACCTACTGCTGACAGCTCTCCCCCAGAGCTAAGTTCCTCTTTTCTGTAGACTCTGGCTCCTCCCTCATTATGGAGCACTGACTGCTCCGTGTCCGTCCCTGCTCGATTCCTCCCCTCGTTCCCCCTCCCCCCCTGCTTAACACACCCTCCTCCTCCTCCTCCTCCTCCTCCTCCTCCTCCTCCTCCTCCTCGCTCTCCAGCAGTACATCTTAAGTCAGCCAGCCCCCTTTGATGTTATTTTGGGATCAATATGATCTGGAAGCTGGTGAGCCTCTCTCACCAGCCGCAGTAAAGGAGGAAATGAGGAGCGCAGGGGAGAGAGGCAGAACACAACCTGTTTTGTTTTGAGTTTTCTTCCATAAGCCTTCATCTGTGTTGAGCCAAAAGCCATTGAGTTGTTGCCTTTCTTTCTGTTGTCCCCAGGCTTGCTCAAGCTGTTGTGGTTCTTTCTCTGTGCTACAACCAGCATCTGTTAGTGGTTCTTGCTCTGTGCAACAACCAGCATCTGTTAGTGGTTCTTGCTCTGTGCTACAACCAGCATCTGTTAGTGGTTCTTGCTCTGTGCTACAACCAGCATCCAGCCCACTGCCCATGACCCAGCAGGGGGCTGGAACATACATGTGTTGCTAACAAGCTCAATATATGTGCTACGATAAGGAATAAAACAAGTAATTATGTCTCCATCTCTGTATAATGTGCATGTTTTTTTTACACATTAGGCATTAACAACATCTTCCTTGTACACAAACACAGACCCCCCAAACAGGAGCGATTAGAAATGTAACATCCTGAATGCGGTCGCGCAGGTGTACAGCCTCACGCTTCCACAGAGAGCCACGCACGCCGTCATGCACACCTGGAATAATCAAGGTTCATCCGTCGGTTAGGAAACACGGAGCCGTGGGCTGCACGCTCCTGCGCCAATCTGCAGGCTCACACGGAGCAGAGGCCCTTCATGCTATCACCCAGAGCCAGGTCCCTTGGCCACATTTCAAATCTGCATTCAAATTGGTGTCACACCACCCAAGACCACCCCTATGGATAGCTATTACAAATCCATTTGGAATAGGTTATCAGTTGGCATTGGCTCTAGATCCCATTTCATCCACGACGCCCACGCCCACCGACGCACCCCAGCCCAACGCCACAATATTTTGTTTATATGGGTAGAACTAAAAACATCAAAGAGTTAATGGGGGGGGGGGGTTTGGTGATGATAAGCCCCGCCCATATTCTATCAACGATGGCCAAAACAAGGTATTGTTTTTTCAGGTTACTGCATTTTGAAAAGCAGAAGAAAAAAAAAAGCGATGACTTCATCTCATGTTACGGTGAACGCAACAAAGAAATGGCATCAGATACAAAATGAACCCAGAAGCAACGCCAGCCTCGGCCTCCCTCCCCGTGAGGCCCCACGGTGTGCCTGTTGCATAACAAGACCGCTCGGCACGCGGGGATCAGGGGCCGCTCCATTAGCATTCTGCTCATGGCTGGCTGGCTGCGGTGATGTCACAGAGCCTGTCAAACCAGGAAGCTCAGGCCTTTCCGGAGACGCTCCCGCTCTCTGGAGAACGGCCATCGCTTTCCCGGCAGGGGGACGCGCCCGCTCCCATGCTCTCAGGCTGAAAGGGGGGGTCTCATAGCTGGGGGGTCTCGTACTCCTCAGTAAAACCGGGCCGTTGGTTTTCATCACACTCCTACCTGGAATGACGATCATGATTAGGGGTGGCATGCGTTACTCTTTATTTCCAATACGCAACAAACAGTACATCATTTTGCAAGTTGTATTTTGTTTAATACTTCCTTTGTTAAGCTTCAGCTCCAGAGGGTAGGACTTAGGGCCTGCATCAGGACATCAACATCAAGGCCCTCCAGCATACAGGGATGCTGTCCTCTGCTCTCTACTTCATATAAGAACATAAGAACCTCTTGCAGAAATGCACATAAATCAAATTCACAAAGGTATGGTTCCGGACCATTTCAATAAATAAATAGTACATTTAATAGTATCTATGCATGTCATGTTTTTGTCATCAAAGCTGCAACTGGGCAACAGCAAATCCTCCACAACATAAACAAACAAACACAAACGAGTCCTACAGGGAGGCTGACATACCTTGCTTGTAATAATCAATCCTGCATCTCTACGCAGGCACGCGCTCCAACACACACGCACACACACGCATGCTCACACACACGCACACACACACACACACACACCTGCATGCTCAAACACACACACACACGCACACACAAACACACACCCACACACACACACACACACACACACACACACACACACACACACACACACACCATCATTCTTCTATATGGGACAGATGAAGGTGGGCTGGGAGGGGGTGTCTGACTGTCTGACTCAACGAGAGGCTAATTAGTGAGATTAGACGCGGGGAAGTGACTCACACTACAATAGAGGCTCTGACCCAACTGCTAATGTCTCTCCACCCAGCCCATTTAATCCAATTCACATCCATTATCTTTAGCCTCCGCGCAACACTCGCCTGTCCACCGTCAGTAGCTACTGAATGTCATCCTTTGTCTGTTGAAGTCTTCCCTTTTTGTATTTATATGTACGAGTCCCATGAAGGTATATATAGTCCTTCCATTTGTGCTCTTATTAATGCGAACACGTCTACCTACCTACCTATCTATACCTTGGAGTGCTGTGCTTTAGAGAGACAGCTGCAGAAAGTATTCTGAACAGGAGAACTCCCTTCACGTGGCAGCATTGATATATAGCGACTACAGTGTTGGACTTGGCTTTTTGTTTGAACTATTATACTATGGGAAATGCATGCATTATATTTAGTCAAGGCAATATGTGTACCCTGCAGTACAAGAGGCAAGGTTTCATTTGAGGTTCACACAGGCGGATGATCAGCCACCACATGCTAGCTTCCATTATGAAAGAATCAACAACTCTAAATGCTTAATGGTGCCTTCCATTCTACCTGGGAAGTCTTCCCAGTCGGAAATGTCAACCAGAACGCCGCCTGAAGTCGGAAAACCTAACAACCCTGACATCAGTATCCAAGATGGCTGCTCTGCACATCAACAGTAGTGAAAGCTGTAGTTATATACTGTTTATTAGCAATTCTGTCTAATTTGTGTCTCATTAAATCAGGTGTACACACAGTACTGTCCAGGTCTGTCTGTGGACATGTTATGGTGTAAGTGAAAGAATTATGCGTAATGTGTTATCAACTGGTATTGCTTACAATGGCTAAACTGGTAGAACTGGTATTGCTAATAATAAATGGCATCTAACTTTTCCGACTTATTGTACTGGAACGCGGTCGACTTGAGTGCGACGTCATTCCCAGCTCTGACTTCTGTCTCCGAGGTAAACGGAACGCAGCACTAGTAGAGGCACGCTCCAGGGCAGGCGGGGAAAATAGAACAGAGTCACTCTGGGGTTCAAGCGTGAGGGTTTTAGGAACGGTTGCTTTTGAACCGAGACACAGAGATGAACGCAGCGTTTGCATATTCAATATGCCGACATGTGTCACACTCAATGTGCACGGACACAGTGACTACCATGAGTGTATATTTTCCAAATCCATATTGTCAAGGGTGCCTGAGCTGCTGAAGGCCCACTCACATCAGAACAGTGGGCAGATAAATGAAAAGAGATGAAAGAACATGGGGTAGGCAACAGAAACAATCCCATGTGCTTAGGCAACCTCAAGATTACATTGTTCTGTTTGTACATATAATCTGTTTATGCACAGATTAGCAGAATTACTAGAGAAGAAAATGAATTATTTTCATCAAAAGCATGATTCTTACAAATCTTAAAGGTGTGGAATATAGGTGTGAATTTTCTTTGAACCAACCATGCATTCACACAGCAAGACTGAAGATAATGCATGTAACAGGATCTGAGCAATCTGTTTATAGTATTCAGTCTTATGATATATCTGGTCATACCCAGAGAAACTGACCATTGGACATGAAAAAGAGCTTCCTTCTTTCCAACTGTAGTTTGAATGCAGATGAACTACAACACACCATGGCGCGGTTGACAACCTTTTATCCTCTTCTCTTACCAAATGCCAGTGCAGTAATATCAATGCCAGTGTATTTACAACAAGCATTGGTCTTCGCATGCTATTACTGCTTTGAAAAAGGAGATGCTGTTAATTATCTTTACAGTCAGACAGGGGAAAATGTATTCACAATCTGCTATTGAAAGAGCCAACATTTCTCAAAGCAGACTTTTAAGTTGACACGATAAAAAGGTTCATTTATATTAAGTTTACTGAACTGTCTTAGCAGCCATCGATGCATTTGAGTGCCCTGCAGTGCATGCAATGCAATGCAATAGCGATAGCAGAGACAAAGTAAGCTAACGCAGAGATAAATGGCAAAGCAACACCACTGACACCAACAGTAATCAGCTCTTAAAAGGATTTCTGCGCAATCTGAGGGTAATATCCCAGACTTGAAGCCTTGAACTGGGTTCCTTGTAGGATATTTCCCAAATATGTTAACTGAGCATCGCCTGTGTTAACTGTAACAAGAATTGCTGGACTTCTTCTTTTGAATGCAACACTGATTTGCACACAAAATGATAGTGAGTAATGGAAGTGAGGAAAAAAGTATCAGGGAGAACTGGGACTGTTGGCTGTTGAAAGTCACAAAGGAAACTGTGGCAGATCTGCTCCAAACCCTTCATTCTACTATTATTAATTCATCAATTATCACACCACATCTTGAGACGATTCCATCCTGTGAGCGAACAAAGGGTGTGACACAAGAAGCTGCTGCTGGGGCCGTGACGACTACAGCGACCTGGAGGGGAGAAAATGTTTGCCTGGCTTTCGGAAATAACGGGTAGCTGGGAATGAATATTTATGTGCAATGTGCAATGTTCAGCTTTCCGAGTGCACAAGCGTACAGCAGGTCTTAAACATTGACAAAGTCATACTGCGAGCTGCGTCCACGCAGCTTCAGCTATCAGAATGATTAGTAGAGCAAACATGACAATGTTACCAGCCTTTTGCAGCACAGCAACACAAAACACTCACTAGATACGTATTATACACACCATCACTTAGCTGTTAAATGTTAAACAACAAATGCAGACTAGCACAAGGCCAGACAGCAAGACGGAGAGGAAGAATGGAGCAGGAATGTGATTGTGGCGTCCAACGGCAGCAGAACCTAAGGATGCTTGTATTAGCGGAAGGCCTCAGAACGGAGCTCAAAAGAGTACGGAAAATGCAGTTAACCAGCGATAGTGTCTCATATACAGCCCAATACTATATAGCCACAGATGGTGTCATTGACTTCTCTGTTGATTCTGGAACCATCTCATCATCAACGCCATGATGGCAACAGAGAGGGGTGGCATGCAGCAACGTGTTACAGCAAAGGGCTACAGGTCATCATGACAGCAGATGGCGGGAGAGCTTTCCCTCAATTCCCTGAGTCAAGAAAATGGAATAGGCCTGAGGTCCGAAGAAAGGGTGAGAGATTACTCACTACTACTACACTACTCCTACAACATGACAATCTTATTACTTTACTACAAATGCAATGCTACTCAAAGAAAAACAAATGTTACTAACATCTATACTAACATACTAACATTTATTCCAACTGAAAGACTCAAAGAAAAAAGGCAGACAGCTAAAATGGAAAACGCACAGTGCTACAGCACGCTTTGGAAGCACACAAACTGTATTTTTCTCTTCAGCTCTACAAATCATTATGACTGGTATAAGAGTGGAACAATGTTCTGAAAGCAAATGTGTCCATTCATGGTTTGCTTTTGGGTTTCTAAACAGACACACATGCATGTGCCATTAAATGCAATTCAGTGGGATCACACATTGGAACTGCTTTCTCAAATCACGGGGTGCAAGTTGAAAGTGTCTTGAAATCAAGATTGATATGTTTATTAAAATCTGATAATCATAAGGATTTGAATATAGAGACGCAGATTAAAACCACAATTCAAGCATATGATCAAACAATAAGATCCCCAAGGTGCACATTTCAGGAGAAAATATGATTCTAAGATATATGTAATAATAAGGCGTCTCTCTATTCCACCCCATACAATTGATGAATGGGTGGATAATGCACTTTTTCCATCAGATCTGGAGCCAGCAGTAAATAGAGAACTAGCTCCCTTTCCTATTATTTGGCTCAGCATGGTACCATGCAGAAAGGTACTTTCTGGAGTGTCAAGCTTGGATGCTTTCCATTCGATTTCCCCCGCGGGTCATCCATCGACCTAGGGGACACGAGGAGCCACAGCGCCCGGCCCGGGGTGATTAACACAAGAAAGATGGCTGCAGTTGCGGCATAAATCCAAAAGGGTTTCATGTGGAACACAGACGCTTGTCTAACGGTGAGGAACGATAGGAGACGGCCCTCGGACTGAACTGCCGCAGAAAGAAAATCTCTCCCGTCACACGCTCGCTTACTCCCTCAGCTTTCAGGTTACAACATTTCAGAGAAATGTCTGGAGAACAGATAAGCCACATAATAAAAAGGTGAGTTCATGGTAAGGCGGATGACGGTACGAATACACATTTCTGAAGATTTTATTTGACAAAAAACACTGGGAAGGTTAAATGTAGGAATGATCAAATCATACGAGGAGTGAGTTGGAAAGAGTAGAAATCAGTTCACCCTGGGGTGATATTAGCGACGCACATCTGTTGAACATCTGGTTAGAGGAGCAAGGAGTCCTGGTGTAGAACAAGATGGAAGGTCAGACCCTGCATAGCAACCCCAAAACACATTTGTCTTCATCTGAATGCATTGACTGGGCCTCATCATCATCATCTGCCTTAGAAAGACGATACATTCCAATTCTGATTATCTGAATAGGACTCCCACTAATACAAATCGGACAATTCATCACTCAATACTGACTGGATTATTGACTCAACTTGGGTGTCACGTTTGGGTTTTGGTCCATTTGTTTCATGAAACCATCGATGAACTGCACATTGTTGACCTCAAAGAGTTGTCTGAGATGAGCTCAGATTAAGAATGCTCTCTACACTGACAAACACCTGTCAGCGGGATGACAGCTTCCAGGCCCGGAGCTACAAGCTGTGTGCTGTCATGCCGTGTGGGAATAGGACAGAAAATGGGAGTAATCCAAGTTTTCTGCAATAGGAAGGCAGCTACAGGGATGTATGAAGAAGATCAAAGCTAAAACTCTTTGGCATGAAATTATCGTTGCTCCACCACTAAAATACAGGCAGATGTGACAACAGATGTGGGAAACCCCTGCATGTTTAACCGCTTGTACTGTGGTTCATGTGTTGACGTAATCCGTACATTATGACTTCCTACGCCTGCACCCATGCAAAAGTTGTGCCAAAAATCCTTCTTGCAAGTTTCTACTGGGTGTGTCTGTGAGCAAAGTCACAGGGGACTTTTGTAATCTTTAGAAAAATATTTATATACACAATAAACAAACTTAAGACAATATTCTTGGGCTCCATATTAAGCAGTTCTAAATATGTTAATAGTCTGTTAATTTGCATCAAAATGAATAAAGAGCAGCAAGTATAATATCTTCTGACTAGAAGACCCAGGTGCAGCGAATGTTTCAGTTTGCTTCCGAAGGATATTGAGGTCTGTACTTATATTGTCATTAGGTATTCACAGTGTATCTGTGGATACCTATTGTTATTGTGGGAATTATTATATTGGATTAGTAACGCCTATATCTCAGCGGTGGACTTTTTCACATTTTTCACATTTTGGGGATATATACATATGCCCGGTAAGCAGGTCTCCAAAAAGTTTGGTGCCGGAATTCCCATAGGGGGCGCTATAACTTCCGGTCTTAGTTAAACGCTCGTCATGGCCGCCCCAATGGATGAAAAATTCTGAAACTTGGTGTAGATGCCTTATTTTTCATGCTGAACATTTCTGCCATCGGGACCCATAATGTCCGTCAGGATAGATTTTGCTGTACACTGATATTTTCGGAAAAACTTTTCTCAAAATCAACCAAGAGTCCAAATGACCCAGAATTCGGTCCACATGATCTTTCGACCTGTTTGATCTTAAAAATAGCAACGATTTTTGATAACATAAAAAATGACAGACTTATGGCAAATTCAAAATATGTTAATTTAGCGAACAATATTCTATCAACCACAAGTCAGCTTCAGAAAGTAGTAGAAACTTGAAACTTGCCAGGCACATTGAGGGCACCTCACTTAACATGAGAAAAAAGTTTGGTGTCGATATCTCATTCCATGACGTCAGTGTCAATTACAGTAATTCATCTGGGCGGTCTCACAGCTGTGAACACCTTGTGTGCCTGCTTGCAGTCCTAGTTTTAATTGCTTTCGTCAGTAATAAATGAAATGGTTAACGCTCCTGATTTATGCGCTCAATTAACCAAAGAAATGTACTGTACAACAGAAAACTAAATACCCCCCCCCATGTTAAAGTTGTGCCAAAAGCCCTTCTGAATTTCAATCTAAATCATCACAAATGCATGTAGACCACCCTTGCAAGTCTGTAATGTGTGTGTGAGCAATGTCACAGGGGACTTTTGTAATCTATTTTTAAATATTTATATACACAATCAACTATGAACTTACACACCTTCCAATTATTCTGCAACCTAGATGTAAGGCTGGCACTTGGGAAAATACTGCTAGTCAAGGGGAGACAAACTACCAGGTCCAAGACAGTGAAACATGCAGGAGCACGGGGATTTGGTTAAACTAACTAGAGGGCTTAAGAAAAAGAGTTGTAAGACAAGAAGAGGTCGCCAGAGGATGAGGGATAGGATGGGGATATATAGAATGAGAGAGATACAGAGAGAGAGGAGAGGGGAGAGAGGAGAGGCAAAGAGAGAGGAGAGGCAAAGAGAGGGTGCTGTGGTTTAAACTGCCTTCCCTAGAAGTAAGACAAATTGGTCTACACAGTCATGTGGCCCCCAAGTTCCATCTCTCCACGGAGGAAGCTAGTGTCTTCCAAGCATTAAAGTGGAGAAACCCACGCCACTGCAATAATTTAATGAGGAGGGCTGTGCACACATCTCCCCTCTCACTCCAGAACACTGAATATATGACACAAGGAATATTTTTCCTCCCCTTCTACTTGATTTGGTTTCTCTGGCCTTACTTTGCTTTGAGGCTTGCAGCCAGGCCAAACTGTGGCACCCTAAACCCCAAGCCTCAGCCTACTTAAATAGGATTGTAAAAAGAGCCAGGCTACATCTCATTGATAATAAAAAAAAAAAAAGCTATATTAAAAAAAAAGAGATTTCCTCATTTAAAACCAACACAAATGACTTACTTTACTGTAACCTGTTCATCGTGGCTAAAAGCAAAAAGGTTTTTACTTAAAAAAAACAATCTAAACCTGATTGGGGGCACATATTGAGCAGCCTGGGAGATTGGAGTGCAGCCATTGACTTGCGTTGGATAACTCTTTGTCTAAGACAAATGGGGGTTTGCAGGGGAAATTAATTCAAGAGCAGGAGGCGATAAAGTCAGCGGGCAAGGGGGTCTGGTAAAAGTGGAACAGATGAAGTGATGAATGAATTTTAGCACTTTACCCTCCCATCTGATGGAGCAGTAAAACAGCGTTATGAATCAATGCTTGCTTATAATCCCGTCAGAACATTTAGGAGACACAACCAACGTGTGTACAATTCTACCCATCTGAACTCACCTCTTTTCCTTGAACAAAAACTTAAGACAATATTCTTGGGCTCTATATTATCAGTTGTTAATGTGCTAATAGTCAGTTAATTTGCGTCAAATGCTAATGCTATAATATCATCTGAATAGAAGACAGAGATGCAGTGAATGGTTCAGTTTGCTTCCTAAGTGGATATCGAGGTCTGTACTTGAATTGTCATTTTAATTGCTTTCGTCAGTAATAAATTAAATGGCTAACGCTCCTTATTTATGCACTCAATTAACCAAAAAATTAATTATACAACAGGAAACTAAATAACCCCCCCCCCCCCCTGTGTGCAGGTGTGGGAAGGCCTTTTTCATCAAAAAGACAAAATACAACCAAAGGTGGTCATTCAGACTGTATTGTAATTATCCTTTTCTGGACTTTTTTTAAAGAGCACTCGGGGGGATATGAAACATGGCAACATAATTGAGTCATGTTTTAGTCATGCCACAAACCCACGTGATGAGATGCAAGCGGCCCAGCGGCCCAGCGTTCGGCTCTGCAGGCCGTGTCTTTAATCGGAAGCCGGTTGTTGTGGACTCCAAGCCAAAGTGACACGGACATCAGCGTGTCCCTTCAGTCCCTGCTCACCTGCTCGTCCTCACCTCTATATCCCCCGTTCTGGTGCTGCCATCAGTCAAGTTAACCGGCCTCTGTCCAAGCTGACAGGCCGTCCCTACGGGGGCCACTTTAACACAGGGGCCACGCTGTCACACCCTCAAAGCCAGTGTGGAAAGTGGAGACCGGCGAGGGCCAAAAGAGCTGAGCCTGTGCGATCATAGCGGTCGTGCATCTATGGTCTGAAGGTAATAACGCTACACAACACCAGGGTTTGGAGAATAGGACTCTACTATTTACTGTACTGTACTACTGTACTGTCCTTAATTAATGAGCACATAGTGCATCTATGGTCTGAAGGTAATAACACAATGTAAGGGTATTTACTGTTACTGTTTACTTAATTAATGAGCACATAGCGCAACATAAATTTAATTATTTTGAGTGAAGAGAGATTTGATTTTATATGATCAAATAAAAGGGGAAACAAAGTTAACTTGGCAGATGCCGACAAATATCAAATATAAAAATAAACTTTGGACTTGGTCTCCAGCAACTCCCTGGCTCAGAAGGTAAAGACCTAAAGTCAGTCAGGAGAACTTTTAAGTATTTCATTTTAATCTGTTTTCTGAATTTGAATTTTTAACTATTTAAAATAATATAATATATGTTCTCTTCCTCAAAGCTAGGTGTACACCTCCTTTGACATTTGCAGCCCTGACTGTTACCTTGAAATGAACCCAACTAGCAGCCCAAAGAATACCCTGGAAAATACCAGATGGACAAACAGCGTAATGAGTCAATGGGTCAAGAAACAGAGAAAAACAAACAAAACTCCAACAAGAGCTGACGCCCTAACGAGCGCCCTCCAAAAACCAGCCTTTCCTGATGCAAATAATGCGCTGGAGGCTGGAGACTTAATTAAAACAATGAAGTGGAACAGTGAGGGAAGAGGGAGGAGAAGAGCAAACAGCTAAAACGCGGGTGTTGATCAGGCGCTGACTCTTATATTTTGGCAGCCTATTAAGTGAGGGAGCAGCCGACCGCGAGGGATAGAGGGCAGCGCTGGATCTCCTCAGCGCACACACCAGTTACAGCTGCAAGGATCTGCCAGCTTATTAGGTGCATACATTTAGCAGAGAATGGAGCGCTGATAAGAAACAGATTAAACACCCTCATTTGTATGCTTGGCCAAGCAGGGCAAAATAATCTGAAAAAAGAAAGGAAATTAAGATCATACCGACTATTTTTCCGTTTGCAAGATATTATTAACAGCGTGAATTTGATATTATCATCAGGGCCATTGTTGTCCTTATCAGGAGGATTTATCTTGTTTCGTCTAGTTGAGCTACAATCAGCTTTATTCCGACTGCAATCGATAGAGCCGCGGTTGTGTTGCTCTGAGATGTAAACTCTCCCGCCCTCGCCTCGGCCCCTCCCCTCTCCCTTTGTAATCGCCAGGTAACAATTAGGCTTCAAAATGGCATCCCACACAGAAAACTCTCTGACACTGATCTCCACACCCTTCACGGGGGGGGGGGGGGGGGGGGGGGGGGGGGGGGGGGGGGGGGGGGGGGGGGGGGGGGGGGGGGGGGGGGGGG
>JAOPJO010000025.1:21534765-21545767 GCA_027123675.1 Molva macrophthalma | reverse complement strand
CAATCTTCCTAGTAGACCAGTCAATGGAGGGGTTGTGGATTGAAAACGAGGGTTGACCCAAAATATCGGGGACATGCAGTGAACATCAGAAGAGTCTTGGTGGTTGTCAGATGTAGAGGAGAGAGGAGGTCGAGCTGAACTTAAACAGTTTTGCCCCCAGATGGCAATCTTCCTAGTAGACCAGTCAATGGAGGGGTTGTGGATTGAAAACGAGGGTTGACCCAAAATATCGGGGACATGCTGTGTTTATTCTCTGCTCCTGATAAGGAGCAGAGAAATATCTGTGGTTGCAAGAGATGCAGAGTTCCAAAGGGACAGTGGACTGAGAAACCATTACAATGGCTTTGCATCAAGGGTACTGGCTTAGCAGGGTTTCTAGACTGAACTAGTGGGGTTTCTAAATTTACAGGCCAGAGTGGCATCAATTAAAGTAGCCTTAGCCCCTGAATCAATGAGAGCATGGGTCTTGAACTGTATATTTTCCAAATGAATGGTTACTGGCGGAAGACCGGTGGACGTGGAAGGGAAACAGAGGTTGCTCACCATTAGCCCCTCCTTAAATGGTGAACACTGGCTTTTCCAGGACAGGAAGAGATAAAGTGGCCAGTTGAGAAACCTCTTCTCTCTGACGCATCTCTGGCACTCATCTTCACTTAACGTGGTTCATCCAAATGATATGGGCTCATCTCGGGGCAAATCATCTCGGGAGCAAATCAGGAGTGCTGTGTCGTTCACGGAGGCGCCTGACATCTCTCACTAACAACCTCTTCAATGCATCCAAACTGCCATGTCTCGCGGGTGGCGCGCTCATCTTTACCTGTTGAAATCTGTTGAAAGGCCGTTGTGATATGCTGTGAGCAGTGCTTCCTGGTTCACTGGCAGGACTTTCAGCAGAACACGGCTTCCCTCCACTGGTCTGTCTAGGAAGAGTACTTCTGTGGTGGTACACATTAAGCACTCATTAAACTGGCTACAGTGGGGGCTGTCTCCTTAGATGGCCTGGTGTTCACCTCATGGAGGACTTGTAGGTGCTTCCCTTGACACAGGCTGCAGAGTAGCTTTAAGTCGCATTGGCCCGCTTGATGGGGTCTAGCACAGCGCTAGCACCTCTTATTGGTTCGAATCCACTCTGTCAGCTGTCCTTTGGACAACTTTGAGACGCAGTATACTGGCTCTTGCCTTTTTTCCTCTTATGGGGGCAATGTACTGCCATTTACGTGGGTGTTCTCGGCTCCATGGAGGACGGTGACAGTGCATTTCCCTAGGCGACCATCCGGTTTGGCATATTGTCTGTCCTTCACCCCTTTGGCTGTGTCCTTTGGCTTATATTCCTGACACAATGAATCATATCTGAGCCACTTTGAAAGTCTTATAAGCTCTAAATGGCACCTGATTGACGTAGCATTGTGCGATGGAAGTCTGAATGATGCTCTGGAGGTTGCCCACTCAGCAAACAGGTGGTCTTTTACATGCAAACTAATGATTGCACCTGCAAGGCAAACATCTGGAAGGCTACAGTGTCGCCACGTCACACATCAGGTGAGTCAGGTGTTGACATTGTTTCAGTGTATGGGGTTAGTGAGTTCAGGTAGGAATCAGCAATCAACTTAGCATCTTCTAATTTCAAATGGTCCACCAAGATCTGGTATTTGAATAGTTCAATGCAATCGCGTGGTGGCCGGTTTTCCAACGCTTTGAGCCTGGCGAACCTGGATTGCCTGGATTGCTAGGTTCCTCCTGGAGCCCATTGGGGTTGTTCTCGCCTGTTTATGTTGGCAAGTGGTCTCTAGAACCTTCCATATGCACTCGCTCCCTGAAAAGGTGTGGGGCTGGCTGAGTTACCTCATAATGAGCAGCATCCCTCTGAACCTGGGGGCTGGCGGCGGGATGGCCATATGGCGAGATGAGGGCTGTGTTCCTGGCAAATCCCTCTTGTTGAGACAGCCACTCCATTTCAGGCCAGTAAGTATGTTGGAACATGGGAGGTGAGTCACTATGTTGATAGCCAGCGTAACTGACGGGCAGGTCTGGCTTCATGGTCTAGCTCTCAGATTCCAATGTCCAATGTCCTCTCCGGCTTTAAAACCAAGTGTTGTGGAGAGCTATGTAATCAATCAATTAATACAGCAATGGAACCAAAATCCACACACAGGTGAATAAAAGTTTGGCTGTGGTTATATAGGTTTCTTGTAGTTGTGGTAATAGTTAGTAAATATACAGTAATAGGTATTATTATTATACACCAGTGCTGACTAGATAAACATACATAAATACATTACCGACAGAGCCCCACTGATGCCCATAGTATGAAACAGTATGTTTATAAATTGGATAGCATAAGTCTCATATGTCTATCAATGCTATTTACCGTATTTAGAGAACCGGAGTTACACATGAACTATACTTACGTCCGAACTACAGTGTGTCACAGCTTTATTAATTAACACTCACAATTGCAGCTAAGCAAGCCTACAAGCCGGGAAAGCCAGGCTCTTTTCCAGGGGGGCACTTATGTGGGACTCACTCAGACATCCTGGTCGGGGAAGAACAGCGGCTGGTACCCGTTCTGACACTCGATAGGTGATAGGTGAGGATTGGAGGTTGTTGTGATCATGCTCTGCCCACACAGAGAACTCCAGTTTGTAAGGTTTGAGGTCCCTAGACAACCGAGGGTCATTTCCTGGTCCTGGTTCACACTCTTTATCTGAGTGTTTTGAGTGCCTGGTGAGACAGCAGAGGAAGTAATCTAAGAGAAGGTAGAGGGCGATGTCGGGAAGTCTTGCTCAAGTAGGGCAGACAGAGACAAACAACGACATTGATGGCTTCCAGAATCAGCTTTTGATTAACTTATCGTTATTCGTCTCCACCCCTGTTTGCGCCTGCCGTAAAAGGCAGGCGCAAGGCAGTTCCTTATGGGCAGAGAAATGTTGTGAGAGGACAACATCATAATGCCCACTTCAGAGAGGAGGCAGTGGGAGGGGTTAGGGTGTTTTCTCCCCACACACACAGCGCTTTAAGCCACTCCCCCCTCTCTCTCACCAAAGCAGGAGATGACAGAGCGCATGCGCGAGGTATGCTGAACACCGGGCAGCATTCAGCCAGCATCTCAGCATAGACATACGTAGACATTCACATAGAGGCAGCGGCACAACCGTCTTATTGTAAACAGCCTGTGTCATTAAATACTGTACATGAATGACATTCGCCAGGATGAAGGTAGCAGCTTTATGGTTTTAGAATATCAATCTACAAAAAACAATTATACAAACGGTCAATAGATACCTTTTTGTGATTGTGAGCATGAACTGGCGCTTTGACATTTAAAATGCTATAGAGAGACATTTTTCTTGAAACACTCAATGGGGAATTAATTATAATCACGCACTCAGCTTTGGAATGCAAAGAATATGAAGAAAATATGAATGTTTAATGTACACTATCCCTCCATAATAATATGAATGTCTAAATGTACACTATCCCTCCATAATAACAGGCGCCTCAGTTTCTGGCCCCTTGATTTAAAGGGGCCAATGAAGGAATCTAGCACGCTTGCAACAACGTCTCTGCATGTTTTCGCTGTGCCTCTCCAGCATCTCTGTCTCGATGAGTAACCGTCAGTTGACCCACTCCGGGACAGGGCTTTCTGTTATCCCAGACTATCCACCTCGCACAGCATAAGCTGTCAACATAACAGTCAACCGTTGCTTGACTTGTCTTCATTTGTTCCTACCAAGCCTTCTAAATCCTGAAGGTCATGATTTACAAACGAACATTTGCTGAGTTTGTTGATCAGATCTTGCAGAGATCAGATGGAATAAAACATTTGACTTGCTGAACCACCAGTGTGCACTGCTAAATCCCTGCACTAGATTCAGAAGGCAGCAGCCCACCTGTTGTTCAACCAACATAAGCACGTGTCAAACACTCCACCGGCTCCATGGGTCTCCCCGCATGGGCGGGGTGCACTCCCCCTCCCTACCTTTCCAAAAATGAATGGCATCGCCTCTGGCATTGCCTTTGGTTCTTTGGTTTCCACAATTTGTATTGTGTGTAACAACACAGCATGGGGCTGGAACCAGCAACCCCAGAATTGGAAGGAAAATGACTGAAGTCGTTCGGAGAAGTCATTGCAAGGTCAGCCCCGGAGGACACGAGTCACGACTCGTTTACGTGTGCTCTGATTCGTCGTCAGCTGTAGGTCACCTTGGATACAATGGTCTGCCTACATTAAAGCTTGGTGGGCCATCTCAGACAATTCTTAAATAGTGTTAATAAATGTGTCAGCAACAGGTAGTCCTGGCATCATCACAGTGCGCATAATAGCAACTGTATCATTTTATGCACAATCATCTGTTCTCTCTGATGGCATTAATGACATTGCATTTGGCAGGATGGGGATGTCTTCTGAGTTAAGTTATTAATTGTACTGAACCAGAACTTGAAGTGAAGTGAGGAGTTTAGATCAGTAGAACACAATTATATCTAGTAGAATTATTTTGGGCTTGGTTAGACATGGGTTTGGTTGTTAATAAAAAGTCATTATTCGTTCCCAGAGTTGATGTTTAACTTTAAATAATACTGACAAAATATTAAAATCCTAAACTTAAAAATGGCATTGTTTCATGGCAAATGAAACACACTTGCCTTACTTGTATTTTTGTCTCTGTAATTGTGTTACACTCACTTTATACTTAATGGACGGTGACAATTAATGAGGGGCTGAGGAGTTTGCAGACACAAATAAAATAGTAAATTAAAAATGTACCATAACCGCATTAAATGCTCTACGGTACTTGTTTAGACATTATAGATGCATGTAGATGTCACGTTTACTATTTCACCTAAACAAGCGTTGTAGTGAGAAAAAAACAACTTAGATATATGGTATTTCATACAATGTTAATTCATACTTCCTATGTGGAGACATGAGCAAACTATGTTTATTCCATTTTAACTTGAACGTAGCAATGCGTCGCCATAGAATTTCGTTGTGGTATTTGTAGTCTTTCATAGACGGAATCACAAGTAGTCGCTATATTTGAAACCACATTTCCCACAAGTCAACTCAATGTATTGGCGAACACGGAAGGTGAGTGTTTGAGCGAAGTGTGGTCGCACTGATAGTGCTTGCTTGCACTGTTTTCATTCAGTTTACTGTTCAATGTTACTATTGAATCATACTTCTATAGCAAACGATTAATTCGAGATAAGTAATATCGTGGCACTGGGCAAATTAACCCTAGCTTTGTTGTTATTACTGGTATACAATTCGTTTTAAAATCTTACCTAATCATTGTCAGACAGGACCTTATTTGGGAATTCGCAATTTCCGCACGACAAATGATCACCCTGTCTTGGTTAAGGTGATTGCTTAGTTATTCACAATGTGACCCATCAATACCGTCTGTGATGCATAGCCCGAACTATGTACAAGTTTAACACGCTTTCTGTGCAATAACACGTGAACGTTGGCTCCTGTCCGCTTCATTGGTTGCTGCAGTAGTGGGCTGCATGTCCTGATATTAGTTCTAGTGTAAGAACCCATCATTGGTAGCTGCAGGGCTGTATGTTGTGATATTGGTTCTAGTGTAAGAACCCATCAGTGGTAGCTGCAGGGCTGTATGTTGTGATATTGGTTCTAGTGTAAGAACCCATCAGTGGTAGCTGCAGGGCTGTATGTTGTGATATTGGTTCTAGTGTAAGAACCCATCATTGGTAGCTACAGGGCTGTATGTTGTGATATTGGTTCTAGTGTAAGAACCCATCATTGGTTGCTGCAGGGCTGTATAATTGTGATATTGGTTCTAGTGTAAGAACCCATCATAGTGTTTTCATGCCCGATTGTTTTGATTCCATTCAGATGCAGGCTTTTGCAGGATAAGGAGCAAAGACAGATTTGAGTAACAAATAATTAATTTGGGTAATTTGGCAAAAAGCAACCCGATTTAGTCTTTATTAGGATAGTGTGATCTGTCATACAATTTAAAATCATGCCACTCTATGTAGATTTCATATTTGTACATTTAGAAACAATTTCTAGGCATGGTATACAGCCCCCCTGCTCTCTGTACAGTAAACGTGAGATCATGTGAAGTAACGTCACAGATCGTCTCTAATAGTTGATAAACAAATTCTGTATTGTAATGTAATTTACCAAATGCACTTTTTTAAAGGGTCATTTAAATTACGCTGACGTTGTTGCGTTTCAGCATAAACATAGTTGGATCTGATTCATATTACAATTATTTTTTCTCAATTTGTTCGATTTAATTCTTATTAGTTATGGTGGTATGGATATTGTTATTTTTATTAGGACTATCTGTATATGTAGAAAAAATAAGAGAAACTAAGTGAGTCATGGCACATGGAAGAACAGATCTGGTCACCTTGGGGCCAACTCAGGGCTAGGAAGAACGCAGGCTCTGCCATTCAGCAGTGTGTTCATCTTAAAGACCTATGTGTTTGTGGTGGAGTCCTGTTATTGTTCTTTAAAAAAACACTACATAAATAACTACACTTTGTATTTTCTCTTTACACGCAAAAAACCCCAACTAAATAAATAACATGTCATTGGTGAAGCCCTCTTCATTCTTACCATCTTTTTGTCATATTTTATAAGCCTTGTTATTTTGTACACAAAACATTAGTGGTGTGTATCTTTAGATCGTTGATACTGTATCCTGCACATATATAGGCCTAGCACTGGTGTCATACATTCATATAGGTCTGCAAACGGGGATGCATAATGTAAGGGAGCAGTATCAATTATGCACAGTTTATTCATGCAGCAGCAATACCTTGCACAGTTGATTTGATTGTCTCTGCTTCATGTATAATGCAGCGCCCTTGTCTGTTTCCCAGACGCATTGTATTTTTCTGAGTTCGTCCAACACGCACACTTATTGTGTTTGCGTCATCACACGGCCCAGCACTTACAGCTGTTAGTCTGCTGTGAGTAGCCCCAAAGTGGTCTATCAACAGAGAATTGGCCTCGTCTGTCTCCATTTTAACCTGTCAATTCTAAGACCGTTTCCCTTCCATTGTCAGGCGTTGCCATCTACATAAGCCATTTCAACTAAATCAGGTTACTGAGTACTTTTCTGACCAAGCAAATATGATGTTACTAATGGGGTCAATTCCAACAGTTTCTGTAGTCAGATATCTTACGATGGAGAGGCTATCTAGGCATAGTGCCTGTTAGTTTGATGCCAACCGCAAACCCTTTTACTTGTAACCCAATTTCCATACATAAGTTGCATAATGTGTCTGACCTGCTGGAAAGTAATCCTTTTCATTAACAAATTCAAAAGTCAGATACATTTAATGTATGGGAAACATAACCTTTCACTTGGTGAGACGGCGAAAATCAAACTTAGTAAATCGTAAACATCAACATAGATATGACCTACCTAGAGGTTCCAAAGGATCCCACAATAACAGCATAAGCGTGTGGACAGTGATCCATCTATTTTGGTCCAATGCAGCACAAAATAATACTTAATCACTTTTAAAGCCACTACATTTCCTATTTATATTTGGGTGTTCAGTGGAATTATTGTTATTTAATTATTTTTATCATACTTGCTGCAGCCAGAAAAAATGTTAGATCTGCCAACTGTGCATCACTGATTCTTTAGCAGTAAGCCTGTGTCTTCGTGGTCTCCTGCCATGTCCTTTGGACTGATATAGTGTGTTGAAAGAGTTCAGTTATTACTATTGTTAGTTTATTCATAATGATCGATGATGCATTTGTAAACCATGCTTTTGAAAATGCTTTGTGCTTTCAACCATGCCATGGCTGTAGGCTGATCTACAATCACAGTCTTTATGTTTAGTGTGTGTGTGTGTGTGTGTGTGTGTGTGTGTGTGTGTGTGTGTGTGTGTGTGTGTGTGTGTGTGTGTGTGTGTATTAGAGAGGTCTTGTACAATTTAGCTGGACTCCAGTGGTAGACGAGCTGCAAGCTGCTTGAGGTCAGCCCATATAACGGAGGTATTCAGACCCTGCTGCCAACGCTGAACCTCCTCCTGGATCCCTGAGTACAGCATCTCCCACACAGGTAAGGAGACTCGGCGTTTAGAACACTGCGTGGCTTATTTTTATGTTGGTGCAAATGTCCCTGAGGATATATTATCCATTATTAATGGACAAAAAACAACAACATCAATCTCATAACCACGGCATGACGGAACCAACAATCAGTTTATGTATTCATGAATGAATGTATTTATTTGTTCTTCATGCAATATTTTGACAAAGTCTAAGAAGCGACAATAATGATGGTAAAGCACACCCTCATTTAATTTTGCCATTTATACAATTACTAACAAAATAAGAAATATATAATTAAAATTAAAAGTCATATTGCGTGACAAATCCCTCTCAAAATATCAACATTTTGTTATTTGTATGCCTGCGAATCTGCGATACAACTCGCACTGGATCTGACTAATATTCGAAAAACATTAATTTCCGTCCGTACGTAGACTCCTATGCCACAGAAACTGTACTTTACTACTCCAGCCAGTAGGGGGAGCTTGGTAACGACATAGCAACGGAGATGCTTTCAAACCCCTGTTCCGTTGTAGAGTCAGCCAGCAAACTTGAGCTAGTGGTTTCTAGAGCTTATTGGATCTGAATCTGAATCAATACCACACATATTGACACACAACTGTTGCTAGCTCAGTCTTGTTGTAAAGATATTTGCTGACATGTAGTTTTGACATATTTTGCTACTACGTCTGCAGATTCACCCTGCAGTTTTAAGCTAGTAGCACCATATTATTAGTGGAATCATAATCGTGGAGTAATATAGTGATCAGGCATTTTTCATTAAAGCACGGCTATATGTGCCGTCATGCACACAATCACGTTCTAAAGGTCCAGTGGACCAATCAGGTGGCTCAGTCGGAACTACCAGTGTTATAATATGATCTCCCTCTCTGTTTTCTTGTGTTTTTGATCCATTTTCTGCTGTTCCATTTTTAATGACGTGTGGCGCATTACCTGAAGTGCACCACACAAAAGCAATCAAGCAAACCTATATTTTCCCGCATTAATGAATGTGTTCCAGCCATCCAAGCACTTGCACCTATTTCTTCTCTAAATAATCGGCCCACTGATAGTTCATCACTGGACCAACTTCTACTGATGGCTGTTCCCAACTTCCATTCGTTCAGCAGACACTTTAATCCTCAGTGACTTACAAGCAAGGTTCAGAACAATCAAAGCATACAATCAAAATTGGAGAACCTACAAGAAATGTCAAGAGCCTGGTGACCTAGTTTGAAAAAAAACACAGCTGTAGTGAGCAGACTGGCCAACAGAATCAGAACACACTTATTACTTACCGAGTCTCGTTTTTATTTTTTGAGTTTTTTTTAAGCTATATTAAATTCCAACAAAGTGCTTTGTTACTATGTGTCTATGTGCTAATTTCTCAAAGTTGCAGTGTATGAACACCACTGAAATTACTTCATAAAATGGTATATATATTATGCAACTAAGGATCAAGCTTTAATTCAGAAGAGTTAAAGGACCAGTTTAATGATGGAACAGGTTGGGGGTACCATTGGAGTAGTGGGAAAGCCTTTAATTTATGTAGTTTAACTTTCCAATATAGGCTGAGGTTTAGTCTTTTAGGCATTCCAACTGTTTTAGTCTTATAAGCCTCTTCACACAAGCAGTCTATCCCAGAGATGTTCCGCAACATTTCCTGGTTTTAGATTGAATTGTTAGACATATCTAGACAATCTCTAACTTGTCAAATATACAAACTATCGAAATGGAATAGCAGAAGGGTTTTGTTGAAGCAAAATCAAACCAAAACCTAAGAAGCACATGGAGCAAGAGGTCAGCAGTAACAAGAGGGTGCAGTATCTAATATTAAGAGCAACAGCTTATTAAAATAGGCAGAATGCTGCTGATTAAAATAGGCAGTCTGCTGCAGATGGGCGAGACAGGGCGATGAAGCAAAAAGACAGGTACAGAAATATAAAGAGCAATAGATGGAGGTAAAGCGATGTTGAGCTGCAAGCAGCAGGCAAGTCCACAAACTCTGAAAGAAGTGTCTTATTTACCGTAGAAATTAGCTGTAATTCATATATATGAGCAGTTGCTGGCAGATTTTATTAAAAAAAACTCAAATTAGCACTACATACCTCATTTGACTGTAGGATTATGGACAACATGCATCATTAGAGAAATATGTACTTGATATAGTACTTAAGGTAGACACTATATTAAAAAGGACAGTAGAATGAAAATAACCACTGGCAAAAGGTCCCCAAACAGTGTATTTAATATCAGGATGATGAGGGGAAGCAGGAAGTTTGCCTCGGCCCCTGGCTTACAGCCAAGACCAAACCAGCCACGCTATGTTGGGACTCATTTCAGAAGCAGGGGAACAAAGTGGTTAGCGTTCAAACAGATACAAGGCAAAATTAATGTCATGCTGTTTTGCTCTTTTTGTGCCAAAATTAATATATATTTTTAGACAGGCATGCTGGTATCCTGAATGCAAGAGCTCGGCAGTAGAGAAAATCTTCTCTTAAACGATCCCAGAGAAACTGTATATGACTTACGAATATCATTTGTCTTTAATGCATCACTTGGTAGTCTTTTAGTGATTTGAATTAGCTTTGCCACTGATGCAATCAGTAGCTGGAGCGCTTAGTGAAGCCGGGATGTAGTGCAGGGAGTCCGCTCTGCTGGCGTGTCCGTGCACGCCACACCTCACCCACATACTGGCCTTGGTAAACGCCACATTTCTTCTCATAACATCACGACTGGAGGGCATAAATGCAATGGCACTCATCCAATTGCATTTATTAGCATGCACTTATAACTTGGATAGTGAGAGAGCGGGAAACCAGAATTAATTGAATTGCTATAACAATGTGGAGGTTGGTATTTAATTGGCAGCTCTCTAAAGGTGTGTGTGTGTGTGTGTGTGTGTGTGTGTGTGTGTGTGTGTGTGTGTGTGTGTGTGTGTGTGTGTGTGTG
>JAOPJO010000025.1:21413780-21428738 GCA_027123675.1 Molva macrophthalma | reverse complement strand
GGTAGTAACAAAAAGGTGTATTTCCCCGCCGCTCCGTTTGCTGGGGTTCTTATCTGCTCCTTTCATTCCCGCGCCGAGCAGAGGGAAGCAGGGTGAGGCATCACAGTAAATACTGAGGGATCAACAAGTGTTATACAGACGTGCCAGCAGGAGTGGCACACTTGTGCTGTAAGTTGGATAAAAAAAAAAACAGCAGAGGAAAGACAGAGCAAATGTTGAAGAAGTGTGCGTTTTACAGTGTCTCACGTTCAGGTGCTCCTGCCATCTGGGCGGAGAGGTCAGGGCTCTATAGCGGAAAAGCAAAATGAGACCTCGCTCTCAGCCCACACACACTCGCTCACTCTTATCTCCTACCTGGGAACGGGCTGAGGTGACATCTATCTTCTCGCTCGTAATCACTTGACTCCTGGACGTGATTATTTATGAGGGACAACCCACTGGTGGATACATTTTTTTAATTTGCCGTATAATTGTGTTTGCAGTCTAAACTGGTTGCCAGCTAGATTAAATTTGAAAGTCAAATGATTTTGTTGCGTAAGGCAGGAGAGGTAAAATGAGTGTGTTTACAGTTTAGAGGCCTGGGACTTTGAGACTGTTTGTCAATGCTAAAGACTTCTTGAACTTTTAATGAAAACGCATGTTGCAATCCATGTGATTGGCAGGTAGTTTGTTGGTTATTGCCTGGCCCAGGGAGATTAAAGGTGTATTGTGTCTATTAGAGACAGCCTGTTCGTCTTCTTGACCACACAATGAGCCACACTGAGTAATGGGCACAGGTAAATTAGTCTGTTTGATTAACTCTCCAATATACATCTTGTCCCCACAAATTGTGGCTTCCTTTGCTCTAATAGAGTCTCTCAAGAGCTTATGTGAATAAGGTTTGTGGTGAGCGGGATTCAGCTATGAGCTTGATGATCCAGCTTGCTGGGAAAGGGGAGAGCTTGCCACACAGGCCGGTTCAGATATGCAGTTAATGATTCGGAAGGCAAACTCATTTAGAAGCATCTGTGATATCAACGCTTAATGATGATTACACGATCACTCCTGGCTTCTACCGCAGGCCTGAGAACTGTAGCACAGTGGAGGAGGATCTTAGGGTAAATATCCAAATAAATTAACTATAGAAATATATCAACCATCTTTCTTCCTGTTGGAGTCCATCTGTGGAGAGATCGTCCTCCAAATTGTTAAGTTGAAATCTCTATTCAATCAATCAGAAATGAACAATTGAACAACCCAACAGAAAAATAAATCTCATTACTCATGCGGTCTGGTAATCACTCAAATGTCAGTAGGTCCCAAACCGTTCTAATACCCTCCCCTAGTCACTTCCATTCACTGTTCTAGGCCCACTGTCACAGTTTTTCCACAAGCTGAGCTAAGCATTCATTTATCAGTTTATCAGTCTCCAAAATATTTAGGATTATTTTTTGTTTTTGTTTGTTCTCACCCCAAAACAGAATAACTCCCCCATGGAAATGTAAACCCATGACATCAGCCAACTAAATGTCAGTGTTGTCTAATACACTTCTAACTTCCTTAAGAGACTCACCTGAATGAAACCCACTGCAAAGCAAACAGTGGCTCTTGTAGCTGAAAAGAAAATGTTCCTTGTTTTCCATACATAATAACATCAGGTACCAGAGATGAGAAGTGTTTATAGGGTTGTTTGCTTTCAAAGCAGCACATAATGCACAGCCGGGTGCTACCCTATCCTGCATTTCTTCAAAGGAAGACTGAAAACCGGAGCAATCTGGGAAAACCTACATGAGGATTTTGATAAGTAGAGGTACATTTTCCTACGGAGCATCGCCATTTCTTATTTATCTTTTTTTTCATTTAACCAGCAGTGGAAATGATTGAGGGAGGGACTACAATGGCTTAAAGGTAGACTTAGAGCGATGATCCTGGGTCAAACTCGATGGACTCAAGCTCCTCTTAGGGACTCAAGTCCCTCTGTTCCTGGAAGTTTAGGGTTACCAGGTAACGTCAATCAAGCTAGACCCCCAAAACTCCTATTAGAGCGAGTGAGAGTTGTGGGAGGGGCTTGTGCTTGAGAGTGATGCCCTGAACAGCAACATAGTCCCTTCATGAAACACCAATCTGCCAGGAGTTAGATAGATGGCATTTTAACAGTGTTGATAATGCGCACACTAATGTTGACTAGCTCAGACGATTGTTTTGGGCTTTTTAATTGAATATATAATATGAAAATATGTAATATAGAGAGGATTTTGAAATTCTACCCAAACAAAACTTTTGGCTTCTATAAAATAATTAAAACACATATTTGCTATTGAGTTGGAATGGTTGGAATTGTTGGATGGTTAGTTGGGTTCTGCATCACTTAACGTAAATCACCTGAAGGGGCGTGGCGTCGCTGAGACAGCACTTCTTACACTTCTTGATGATATTCTTTAATTTTATTCAGTTTTAGGGCCAAGGCTCAGTCCTTGGCCCTTTATTATTCCCCATTTACACGTTACTTCAGTTTCCATTGTTATGCAGACAACTCCAAAATGCTACCTCTGTTTCTTCTTTCAAATCTCTCTCTGGGAATTGCATGAATCCCATGGCTAAAGAACCTGATCTCAGTGTTATTCTACATGGTATTAGACTAAAGTATCATGACATCCCTACTTCATTTGTGTTAGAAAAAGCAAGAGTGGAAAACCCGTAAGGAAAGCCACTGTTTTATCAAGAGGAATCAAAAGCAGTTTAATACCACAGGATGTTCCAGAGAGAGGACTAATACCGCTTGAAGAGGCACTTACTCATCAGAAGGAAACTTAGCTGAAAATAGTGCAGCGGCGCCTGGGGGTGAGGAGAGTAAAAGGTAAAGGAGAATCATGCAGGGAATGGAGAGCTAAGCATCAGCTACTAGAAGGTCAAGGTCACAGGTCGTTGAGGCTTTGGCCTGGGGTTATGGTAGTTAAATCTCTTTAATAGTCTTTAATCCCAGCACTCCATGCTTAAATATAATGTCGGCAGCCACAAGGAACATTGCACAGAAGCAATTAGGTGTTTTGTTTGATGTTTATATAGACGGGGTTGATATGGTCATTAAAACCTGGAAAAGTCATGGAATTTGAAGATTGTAATTTTCAGAACTGGAAAAGTGCTCGAAAAAAAAAGAATCGAAAGGTTTTGGAGAAGTCATGGAAATTAGTTTCATGCATGTTTTCATTCATTTATGCTTAGTTTAATATGTGAATATAATTCATATGCTTTTAAAAGAAAATACGTAACGCTCAAAATATAAGCAGGCATACGCTTTCGTACTAACCTGAAAAGCTAACGCTGGCGGGACTTGCCCGAACTCAGTTTGTGTCGGCTAGCTAACCAAATGAGAACTATGTAACTGCAGCAGGGAGGTGTAGGTTTAGCAACGCTCGGCTAGAGATGGAGGAGCACGTGTCATGGGTTGCAACAGATGAGCATATGCAGGTTCTGTGGTGGCAAAACGTCTCTCACCCCAGCGAGGGCGACCGCTACGCCGAGCCGCACGTCTCTCTCTTCGGCTACCAAACAGGCGTCGCTAACCGATGCTGTGATGAAAGATGAAATCCTAACCGCGGAGATAATGCGGGCGCTGAAGGTGGCTAATTCGCATTATTCTTTTAAATCATCCGAAGGTGCCAGCCCTTTCGACGAAGGTCCCCGATAGCCAGATTGCAACACAATTTGCTTGTGGCGAAAGCAAATAGCTCGTTCGGGCTCGCTGCCCACTTCAAGAGGCTCCGGGAGTCCGACGTGTCGGAGCAAAGGGCCTGGGTCATGTTATTTGACGAAGGCCTGAACCACTATTCACAGTCCAAACAGATGGATTTGCATGTGAGGCTATGGGATGGCGCCATGTGAAGACCAAATACATCGGCTCTGAGTTCATGGGCCGTTCATCTGCCCTTGATGTCGTTAGGATAATGAGCAACCTGCTGTCAGAGACAACCTTATCCTAGTGTCTATGGACGGCCAGAATGTGAACGGAAAGTGTTAAGACAAATATGACTAGAATATTTTTCCGACCTGGCCTCTATTGTTCATTGTTCTGCTTTTTAATAACGCCATGGGGCAGTGTATGTTTGGATCATTTTGAAAGTTGGTTCTTATGTATTGTATGCCGATACTGCTCCATTTCATTTAAATGAAAGATATGTATTACATAACTTAATACTAAGATCAGTCACATAGTAATAGACTCTAGCCTATATTTAAAAATATTTTTAAAAAAATCATATCAATTAGAGTTATTTTTAGTTAATTTGCATCAAGAAAATGTATTTATGAATTGGGTTCTATTTACTTGGGGTTGGGTGTGTCTGATCAGATCTTGTATCATAACATACACAAACTGGGAGAGATCACCAAAGAGCTGTTGCTATTGGCTGCAAGAGCCAGGCAGAGGTTCCATGGGTACCTGGATGAAGGAAGGGGAGGCGTTAACCTGAGGAGAAAGGCCCTCACAGATGAGCTGCATGACTTGAAAAAGACGAAGAGGGCAGGAATAGAGGCTGATACTAGCGCACTTAAGAAATCAGCAGATGAATATGCTGAGCAAGCAGAAGCTACAAGCAAACTGACCTTCATCACCAAATCCAACAGCTTCCACCGAACTGCAATAGAGAAGAAGGCATCTCTGTATCTCTGAGAAGCAGATAGATGCAAAACGTTCAGAAATTAAATGCTAAGCTGGCAAGTGACTGTTCAGTTAGACACAAGCAAAAACACGTATTTTATTCCAACTTGGTCCGGTTCCCACCAGCTACTCTCTCTCTCCTCCCAAGGGGACACAACCCTGTGTGTCAGTCCAACACAAAAGGAAAGCACTGGTTTTATAACCCTGTTAAATTGTTAAATTGTGTTTGTTGGTTTATGGTCATGAGTTAGTTGCCAACTCAACGTTTTGTTAAAATGTGCGCTACAAAAGGGAAAGCAGTGTGTGCAAACAGATCTGTGTTTGTGTAGCTGGATGCTTATTATTTATGTGTGTCAGTGTTAGCCAAAGTATTTATAAATGTTTATTCTTTTAATCAAACTATTGTCTGTCATTCATTTGTGTAATTTAAGGTACACTATATGCTTTGGAATTCTCATAGTTACTTTAAATACAACATTTTATCTTCACTTTTTCATTTCGAGACTTTAAAGTCGTGGAAAAGTCATTGGTCAAAATGTCTTTGAACCCTGTATAGATACTGATGTCTGAGTGTTCAAATCTGAGGGTAAAATAGTTTTTTAGACAAGGAGTTAGTTTTAAATGAAGAAGACAATTGGAAAGATCTGCATGTTCCGGCTCGTTTGAAGCAGCACCCAGAGGGACATTGGTATCTGGTGTAGAAGAGGGAGTCGTTGTGAATTGACATCCAAGTGCACTCATGGTGCTTGTAGAACAGCAGTCTTACTATCCTACCTCTCTATACTCAGATTAGATGCCTTTAGGCAGCCCATTGGAGTTAGTGTTCAGCCTGAGGACTTGAAATGCAGTCTCAGTAAATAAGAGTGTGCTGGTGAACCCTGAGTGAGGGAGGAGAGAGGGAGAACAGTGGCAATTGGTGGGAAAGTTAGCAATGAATTGGAAAGTTGCAGAAGGATTGGTGCTGAGATGGAGCCCAGTTAGTTAAAGGAGAGCTGGGACCAAACTGGCCCCTGGGACCATCTGACTAAGAAATGTAGAAAACGCGGTTGTGTAGATGCTGCATGCTATAAAACCCTGAAAAATCCCTTCCTGTCTTACATTCAATTATTTTTCTAAAATATGTTGAAAGTATGTGGCTTGGTTTGCCTTAGGTTTATTAAAAGTAATTGTCAAAGAGAAGGAGGCTGTACTGACATTGTGAGTTTATCATTTATCTGGCTGACAGTCTTTGATGAGTTTTAATTACCTTTTTGGAGGTAGATGTATAAACAGGTGTGTGGGTGTATCGACTGAGTGTAAACTTCTTTCAACTGAACATCCTGTTGTAAAGATAGCGAGAAGTTAATGTGGCTCTCTAATTTGGCCCTTTGGACCTATATGAGTTCATCCTACCCCTGATTTGATAGTACATTTTGTACTATCAAAGTACAAAATGTTCTTACACTTCAACTTAACCTCATTTAGCCACCGTCCATGCCTTCCTGTTTGCATCTTTGAAAATCAGTTTCATTCTTATTTTACACATTTTGAATTCGATGTGTGTATCAGTATCAGAACACAGCATTATGGAGATCTAATCTTTAATAAATTACTGTTCACTCCCCATGCCTGGAATTGAGGCATATGGCGCACAATTTGCAAAGGAAACTACAATGAAAATGAAATGACTAAAAACCGAACGTAAGAAAGTCCTTCATCAGTAGAGTGCTCTGTAAAGTCAGTTTTAAACACAAAATGAAACTAACATCCAACATTCACCCTTCACCATTCTCTCAAGTGTGAAGCAGAGCGCTCATTGCTCTGGTGAATCTGATCACGGATATCCCATTTAAATGACAAGTGCAATTGAGGCTCCACAAGGGTTGTTGTGAGCAAGCTAATCGCTAAGAAGCCTCGTCAGCCATCGCATTGGAGCCCAGTTTGCCCATCATTTATTGTTCATTTATCATTTTGTATGGCCCCCAAATTATGTTAGAAATACTGAAATGGCATTGAAAAATCACTCCCCATCTCTGCTGTGCAAGCTTTGACCTTCTGAAACATTAGGTGTGTGTGTGTGTGTGAGAGAGAGAATGTGTAGAGACTTTGATGTCCTATTCCCTTCCTTTAATTACAGAGCACTCATCATTCGTCCTGCAGGAAAGACTGTTACACAGCAAAACAGGACATTTGAATGAAAGGAAAGACATTATCAAAGTGAAAGACCCCTGGTGAATTGATGTGACTTGATTTGGTATAATTGCAGAGTTCATCAGTATTTTTAAATGAACGCTTCCCCCACACACAACAACAAAAGCAGCTCCAGTTCCAGGTTTCTAACACTTTCTCACACAAATCACCCAAAGGTTTTTCTAAGTAGAGTGTCTCCTCCATTTTTGAATACATCTGTCTTTATAACTCTGTTCTTGTTCTCCCATTAGCTGGTCCATCTTAACAGAATCCTTTTGATTGATGATAGTTTCCCTCTTTGTTGCATGATTTCATGGTTATTGCCTCTTACTATCGTTGTGTTTCTCAAGTCTGTTGTTTATTTCGTGTTTGAGTTGTCTTCGGTGGTCTCACCTTTGAAAATGTGATGTGGGAGTTCTATTAATCATCTATTCAGACAACTTTTTTGACACCTTAGCTTTTTATTCCACACTGCAGAGCGTTGAAATAATAGGATTCGGACAATGCCATTCTTTTTTTGAGTGAAGAGAAATCGTGCCCCAAGTTATTTTCTTTCAAAGCAATATTTAACAGTTTAGCTTGGGTGCACATTTTGATTTGAGGTCTTTTTTTCGAGCTGTATTTCATATAAAGATACTTCTACTTCATACTACTATATCCCTTTCCTAAAAGCATCATTGCCATTCCAAGAGTCCAAGCCGGCAATGTACCTAGCGTGTGTACCTAGCGTGTGTACCTAGCGTGTGTACCTAGCATGTGTACCTAGCGTCCGGCCCCTGTTCACCAGCCTTAGAGAGCCCCACATGAGGTTGAAGCCACCAGAGGGTCTACAGTCTGTCTACGCTCAGCACCCCAGAGAACACTCTGCTGGCTAAAGGAAGCCCTGGTACCTACCATCATACTCGTGATGTGAATGGACCATAAGACTGACACATTTGATATTGATATCAAACTTAGCGGGTGTTGATTTCACTCTATTTGGCCGTCTCTGCAGTCAGAGCACAATGCTGCCACTGAGTTCCATTAGCTTGGTGTTTAACTTGTCTGGACTTTCACTTGGTTGGGTTTGTGCTCCTGCTGCAGTCTGCCAGTGAGTCCTTGCGGCGTAATTGTTCTGGTAGCGCTTATTTAGTTAATGTTCTTCTTTGTTATATAACAGATGCTGTGTACAGCCGAGTTTCAGTTACTGACCTGCGTCAACACTGCATCCGTACTGCATCATAATGCACAATTGGGACTTTATCTTTTTGTTTACTAGACATTAAAAAGGATGATCCATTTGTGAGATTCAGCATCAAAAATGTGCTGTGGAACACAGATTTTGATTAAACATTACCTCAAATATATAATGCGTAATACGGGGTCAATCTGGTGTGAACAGCACTCTTATTTGCAGAAGACGCGTTTCTATTCTGGATGTTTCCCTGGCCGTGTTTGGATGAGCAAACACCTTATAGCAGGTCTCCAGCAGAGCAGTGGGCATTTAGTACTCTCTCTCTCCCTTCTCTCTCCCCTCTCTCTCCCTTCTCTCTCCCCTCTCTCTCCCTTCTCTCTCCCTTCTCTCTCCCCTCTCTCCCCTCTCTCTCCCTTCTCTCTCCCCTCTCTCTCCCTTCTCTCTCCCTTCTCTCTCCCCTCTCTCTCCCTTCTCTCTCCCCTCTCTCTCCCCTCTCTCTCCCCTCTCTCTCCCTTCTCCTGGAGGCACACGTCCACGGCAGGCTGCACGGAGCCTCGCTGAGCGGGGAACAGACCGCTTGTCAGCGACACGCCCCAGGCAGCAGCCAGGGGCCCGCTGTGAACGGGCACTGAGGAGCTGGAGCACGGCCGGATGTAATGCATGTGAATATGGACAGGGGCCAAAAGCCTGTTCTGGTCACATTGCTAGCACACTTTAATGCAAAAGCAACTTGATTTGACAGCACAATAGTTTAAATACACAGATATGCAATTAAATAGTCCAGTTTGTTCAAAGGCAGACTGGAGGGTATTCTACAGGCTAACAGCTCCAGGGAGGTGTGTGTGTGGGGGGGGTTCAAATAACTGGCTACAAACAGTCAAGCACTGCTGTTGAGGGGACATCGGAACGAGCAAACCAGCTGAACCCAGCAGATCCCAGCGACTACAGGCCAGTTGCTCTGACCTCCCAGGTTGTGAGTGTCTTTGAGAGCCTGGTCCTGCAGCACCCCAACCTCCTGGTGAGCGCCTCCCTCCCCCCTGCAGTGTGAGAACCAGGCAGACACTGGTGTGGATGGTGCCATCGTCTACAGGCTCCACAGAGCCCCCACACACCTGGACCCCTCCAGCACCTTCCAGCCACTCCGGCTCTGGAGCTGGAGCTGAACTGGACAACCTGGAGGTGGTTGTTGAGGATGAAGAGAAGGTGGGACCCTAACCTGGAGAAGCGCTCTGATCCCCTCTATGGTGAGCTAGCTAAGATGAGGAGCACGTTCAGCCACAGACTCCTCCCCCTCGCTGCCCCACAGCGCTCCTTGGCCAGTCCTTTGTGTTAGCAGCCATCAGGCTCCACAACCAGGCTAGACCCCCGTGAGACCTCAAGACCTGTTCTTTACGCTGGACCCTAAGTACTGCGTCCTGGGCTCATATTCATATTCATCTATTCATATATTCATTCATATATTCACATATGTACATTTATATCAAGTGAATGGCAGAATTGATACTATTTACTAATGGACTCTATCCATATTCATATTTATTGACAGACCGTACTTCAGTCATTCAGTCTTTCAGATATCCAGTGCAGATGTCTTGGGCCAGCTGCTCAGTGTTTATCTTTATTCTCATCTATATTTGTATTCTTATCATCTTGGGAGGGTTCTGTACTCTTACCTGTAGTACCTCCCCTGTGTTTCATTCTCATTGGTGTAGCCACGATGACACCTGAAGGCCCTCCGGGATAAATAAAGGTCCATCTTATCTTATCTTATCCTAAATAGAAATACATACAATATAAAATATATAATATAAATGCAGACTGAATACATTATCATGCAGTACAGTGCAATTATTAGTAATGCTTATAGTATGGGATCGTGGAAACAAAATATTTAGAGTTATTCTGTAAAGAGCTGAGTGATCAGAACCCTCAACATTAGGACTAACTAACTAACTAGTCCTCGGGCTCTTGGCCGACTAGTGTTTGTGCAGTCCAGTAGTCGTATTTTTGGTTAAAAGAACATGCTTTTGTTGTTATTAAAGTCTCCCAGGTTGAATTGTTGAAACTAAAAGAGCCTCATTTTCGTGGCTCGCCCTGGAAGGTGGAGATTCCCGTGTTCTTCACGCCAGGAACAACCGACATCTGAACTGAAATTGATTTTTAAAGTATCACAGCGCTGCTGTGCGGTTGTGTATTTAGAGAATCACAAATCTCAACAGCACCTTTCGTAGTTTGAACGTTGATTTTTGTTAACGATATTTGGCAGGTACGATATTAAAAGTATAGCCGCGATCACCGGTATGAGTCCTGTGTGTCTCGCGGTGTTTACCTGCCCAGGAGACGGGCAGCAGCACTCCTTTCTAAAGAGACATCGTTTGGTCAATATTTCTACACAAGAGGCGAATTACAACGTATCCTGCCCTAAACAGCAGCCTAGCCAAAATGCATTAAAGCCGACATGTCTCCGTTTCAAAATGTCCCAATGGATATAACATTCAAATCACTGAAGCATTTCTGCCAGCTCTACAACAGTAACAAGCAGGTCAAGATAAAACTCTGTTGAGGTAATGCACATGGACTGTTTAAAAGATGAAACTGAGTTTCCATTTGTGCAAAAAAAAGGGTCCAGTATTGAGCCAGAACGCTGCAGCCGTAATCCGCAAAAACAGGCTGAAATAAAATCATTTTGGTCCAAAGTGATGTATGTATGTTCTCTAAAAGGGCTTGTTTTTGCCACTGGCCACTAGTAACATTATGGAAAGGATCCCTACAGAGAAACTTGTTTCTTTACCTTACTTTGATCCGGTCTGTTTGTTATCGTGTCCGACCGACTCTCGCTCCATGACAAGTTTAAACTAGTGGCATCAAACAACATCTATCGTCATCTGATGCTATTTTTATTCTGATTTACGTTGTGGATGATTGGATCGGATAATCCTGGCATATATTAAGAATACTCTGAACAGAATGTTTAAAGCTGAACTGCAAAACAATGTTTGGATTGATAGGTTATCTTCAGCTGCTTTTATATCGCTCATCCCTTCCTACTATATAGAGAAACTCAAACGCCCCAGTTGACTTCAGGTAATACAAATAGAGCAACCTGGCCAAAGTGACTTATCCTTCACACTTAAGGAGACGGATCGATTTTTCTTCCAAGTGTGTTCCTCAGTGTTCCTACCGTCTTCTATCCTTCATCCCGGCACCAGATGGGGGCCAATGCACGCCACTGGGAGCCATTTTGTCATTCCTCACAACTGCCATTTCTGCCACAAATGACAGCTGTGTGTCTGCTGTCATCTAATGCCAAACAGAGACTCACCAAGGTGTTGTTTTCCCCATCAAAACAAAACCTCTGACTTTAGCAAGAAAAACACCTACAGGTTTCCCTAAGGGGCCTTGTCAAGCAGAACCAAAGTTTCTTTATCAAGGAATTTCTATTTTCTATTTTTTGCATCACTGGTTAGTTTCCAGCGTTATCCAAAGTCTCGATAGCTCCATTCCTACAGCAACGCTACGAGGAACGTTCCAGGCTAGCCGTGATGGACACAAAAAGAAGAGGTTGTCAGCAGGATGCTAAGGTGTTAGCGTGTTCTGTTCCCTGACGAGGCTGATTGCTTCCACCAGTCTCCCAGCTCCCGGCGTTTCTGTCTTAACCCTGTGATCTGGAGAAGCAGCTGATTCCGCGCTGACAGCTCCAGCTCTCTCTAAGGCTAGCCCAAGTGGAGGAGGGGAAGAGTCAGCTGAAGATGGCAGAATCACACGCACAGTGTGCACGACATCCTCGTCTGAAGGCCCAGCACCCTGGTTGGGAATGTTTACTACAATCATTGATACATAGCCCTGCCGTGCTTCGCTTCGTCGCCATCCCACACGGGCATGAACGCACGCACACACACACAAACACACGGACAACGCGTGTGTACACACACACACACACACACGTGTAAACACACACATGCATGCACACGCACACACGTGTACACACACACGCATACACACAGACACACACGCAGACGCACATTGTTTAATCATAAGATATTCAGAGGCTCGTTCAACATTGATTGATTCCTGAGACAGGGAGGCCAATTCCAATGCAACGAGTTTCTCTTGCTCCAGACTCCTGCCTGTTGGATCTGCTGAGGTGAAATGGATCTGACAGAATCAGTGTTTGAGGACAAATCTAAAAGGAAAATGGAAAATATTTGATGAACCCTGGCATGGTGGATTGGTAGTTTGTTTTCCGTGACAGACTACTATAATATAGCCAGTGGGTATAGCTTTTTTCCAGGTAGAATTTCTATTCGAATCAAATTCATTGTGAAGTGCTTATTTGCTTTCCTGGGAGGTGAGCACAACTAATGTAGTGTTCTGTGTGACTTGTGCACTGTTGTTCACATTTGCTCTGCTTACAGCACAGGCAAATAGTAATGCTGTGGGTTGTATACATTGGAGCTTCAGACTACACAAAGAAAGCAGGACCCGACGCTTAGTCAGGGGAATGCAAGTGGATTGGCCCTAAATAACTCCAGATCATTCTGGGGGAATGGCATATACTGCATTTGTTATTAAGGCAGATGTGTGTACATTTGTTCAGGTGCTCAAATAAAAAGTAATTATGCGTGTGCAGACCCAGTTGGTTAAATACCTGTCCTGCCGCCCTTATTGCTGCCTCGTTCCTTTGTTTTTTCCCCAGATGAACTGGGATAACACTACTGAATAAACTCTTGAGCTAATGGAACGGGGAAAAAGCAATGGGCAGCTTCTTGAGGTTCCTGCCTTCATTAATGAATCTCCAACATGGTGGAGTTGTAGTGGAGCGTCCGACCTATATAGAAGAGCATTATTTAAGCCCTTACACCCATCTTTGGCTTTCCACAAAGCCCTGCTGTGATCCCGGTGAGACAGGGCTTTGGAGAGGAGCGGTTGTATTGGTTATCCCACATGATTCAGTACAGGTTTTGTCTTCCTTCCTTTCTCTCGATCCAGACAATGCAGCCCAGTTGTTAGATGTCACAGTAAATCTCCATCGTGGCAGTTTCTTCTCTTCCTCTCTTTCTTTGACTTGTGAATTGTCTTAGGGTGGCTTAGACTGTCTAATCCTCGCTGACAGTAAAGTGATTATTGTGTAGCCCGACTTTGCACAAGACTCCGGGTATTGAATGAGGGCTCTGCTGGTTATTGATGGGAGATAGGGAATTCTATTTTTAAAAGCACAATCCAGCCGTGGCAGCGTGAGAAATTATCCTCAGAGGGCCTTCTCTGACCTATCTAGTTGTCCATGAGTTTGGGCACTACGTGCATGAGGTCGTGTTACGGTTCCTCACATTTAAATGACTCCATTGTGGATCACAAAGAGTTTGGTATTGAATCTTCTGGTTTATTATTACCATGACACAATTATTAAGTGCAGGGGTCAAATAGATACAGAGGAAATGTGAACACAAACAGAAAAGTTAACAGAAATGTGAACACAAACAGAAAAGTTAACAGAAATGCAAACACAAACAGAAATGTAAACAAATCTTACAGAGTTGCGTCCAACTTTGTTCTGTAGCCCACAATCCTTTGTTGTCTCTAACAGCTGTGACATGTCTTCTAGAATAGTTAATATATAGTGTAGGAGGTCCCCCCACAGATCATGGTCTGATGTGGACAGCCTCTCCTCTGCCTGCAGAGGCCCTGACTCCCCATGCTGTATATCCATCAAAAATTACAGGTGCTGATGTCAGTTTTATGGGCCGAATATAGAGTAGCGTGTGCATAATTTCAAGCACAGCATCTCTTCGTAATATGATTATTTATCCTCCAGTTCTGTTAGCGTTTGAGGACAGAGACGATATTTCAATCATAAATCACCAATGCAGCGTGGGCCGTGAATAATTTACCCTGCGAGGAGGCCTCTGTATTTACAATGGAGAGGCTCCGCGCCATCTCGCTCGCCCTTGTGTTCAGGTAAAGGTTCTATTCCTATCATAGATCACATATTTAGCTGCTGGCTGTACGCCCATGGAACGGCTGTTCCCCAGCCTACAGCCTGTAGAGCTGCTGCTGAGGTGTCATTTAGGGCTGATTGATTGTATAGGCACAATTTGATTTTGGATTCATTGTATGCTGAAGTGAGATAAGTCAGTGATGTTGCAGAGAGGGTCTTTTCAAAATATCCCCATGGCAGCTTATGAAAGGCAGCACTTCCTGCAGGTTTTGAATACCTTAATGCATAATGCTGTACACTTTGTTACTACTGTGGCACGTGGTTTACATTTGAAGTGTATAGTTAATATATATATATATATCAAAATCCCCAGAATATTGATGTAATTAGTGGGGTTATTGTCTTACTGTGTCTCCGTATTAATCAGTGCCCAAGCCTTTTAAATCTTCACACCAATGACTCTTTTCTGCCTCTATTGTTTTTTAATTTAAGCATAACAACACCTATACATCAATCCTCAGAGAGCATCCAGAGAATATTCAAATGTAGTTCAGATCCTCCCTCGTCCTCCTCCTCGTTCCTCTCTCTCTTCCTCTGCACCTTCTGATTCTGTGATCCAGGACTGATGGTTCTTTAAGGCAGTGAATGCTGAAGAGAGGAGATGTTCTTGGCTCGCGGCTGACTCCCGACGAGCACAATGCTTTGTTCTTCTGAAAGCAACATGATGGGGAGCATTTATTTCTCTCCCGCTCTCTCTGTGCCAGCTGTCATGGCTGCCTGTTGGCCGCGGTGCCGTTACCCCGTGCCTAGCTCCTCCTCGCCAGGTACACTCGTCCGCGTCGGCCCTGTTGTTATGGCAGGCTCTTTGATGAATGAAAGAATACACAATGTAGAGGGTTTGTTTTTAAATGGTCATTATTCAGCTGTTCATTCTCTGCATCGTTCCTCTGCTTCTGCCTCTGAGCAGATCAGTGGGTTGGCAGTTTGGGTCCTGTTGCTTTACTCAAATAGGAATTCTGTGCATTGTATTCCTAATACATCTAT
>JAOPJO010000025.1:21391937-21403262 GCA_027123675.1 Molva macrophthalma | reverse complement strand
GGCAGTTCTGAAGGCAAAAGGGGGTCCAACCCGGTACTAGCAAGGTGTACCTAATAAAGTGGCCGGTGAGTGTATGTTCCAGTGAGCACTTGCAACTCTTTAAAGGAACAGAGAGCCAATTAAATCTTTTAAGGCATAAAAAGAAAGAGTCTCTGCGGTATAAGAGGCAACATGCTTGGTGAATTGTGTTGTTCTGCGACCAAGCCTCCAATGGCTGGTGGCATGACAGTGGAGCACTGCTCTGCATCCTAATGAACGTCTCAGGAAGAGCCTCTGGTTACATGCTTCCTCCCAGGTGCACAGCCCTGCCTTTTGAGATGGTCCTATAAAGACCATGTTTCCCAAATGTAACGCCCTGTCTTGTGTTCCAGCACCTGCATGTCCATATCCTCCCGAATGTAACGCCCTGTCTTGTGTTCCAGCATGTCCATGTCCATGTCCTCCCAAGAAAGGCTGGCGACTTTGAGCGGAACGACAGCGTCTACGATGAGGTAACAAGATTTGCGGGATTTTCTTTTTTTTTTTTCTTCATATTATTCAGAGTAATTTAATTTAAAGGAAATGTTAAGATTATGTACAATGACTTTATAATTATTACAGTTTCACAACATTTAGACTTCTGATCCCCACTTATCTACTGTACTGAACATTGATTTTCTTTGCTGAGTTTCCATCGCCGAGCAGCTGTGTTAGAAATATCAATATTATGAACACAACATAAATAAAGGCCCTTGAGAAACCTTTTCAATGGGAGAAATCAAGTGTTGACCTTACACCCCGTGAAGGGTAAACACTGTATTTCTTCTCTTCAAAAGGTTGAACACTGGCATCCCATTAAAGCACATAATGTGGTCTAACTGTTGCACATGTACCATGACAGCAAACACACTGATGTTTAATGAACTGACACACCTGTGGCTCTTAATAAGTTTAATTAAACACAAGAGGGATAAGGTTGAACAAATATCAGAGTGTGCTTCAGCCCCAGGGACCTGCAGCACCATGCAATGAGCCACAGCATGAATGAGAAAATAACATGCCTTTTAGGTGGTTTCCATTTCTCCATGACATTTTGAATTTGTAACAAGAGAGTTTGCAGGAAATGAATATCAATGAATGGCTGCGTTTGATATGAATATTCTAATAACCGCCTCTAATAACAAACTTCCCCATACTTACCCCAGCCATGCCGGAGGCACAAGAAACGCAAGCAGTGTTCCCCCAGAAGTTCTCTGCCGGGGAAATATAAATAGGTGTGTTTTAATTAGCATTTGATCAGCAGGGTTATTGTGAGAGTCACTGCTTCATGTTGCTGTCACTGCCAGCAGACTAGGTTTGATCTTTTGTTGTTAAGCACTTCAGCATTTGTTCCCGTTATACCTTGGTACTTTTATGTGTAAGTGTGTTAATGACAAACATATCTTTATGGCAAACACTATTTAATAAGCAATAAGTTGAATGGTTTGTTTTTTTGCTGCAAAAAAACAAACTGTGAACCTCTGTCTTCCATTCGCTGGAATGTGGGCTCCTGAGGATGCAGACAGTGGTTTCTCCTTCACGATGCTATGAACGTGTTCTCTGTGACGGTCCAGGACTGTAGAACACAGGGCAGTAGTGCGTAGTGTCACCTCATGGGTCTCCCCAGAGTCTTCTAACATGTTGGCACTCTCACTCAGTTTTGGTCACGACATCGCATGCAAAGCTCTACCTACTAATAATAACAGGTTGGTCATTTAATGAACATATTAGACTTCAGTTACAATGCTTTTCCATTTCCGGGCGATTTGTCCTCCAGACAAGTGTGTGGTTTTTCTTTACATGTTCTTGAATAGCACTATTGCTGCTGCACTATTTTATTGAAACATTTCACAATGTAGCCTACAAACAACTTTTTTAGTTTCCTGAGCATTTTGAAGCTGGGGGTCTTTCAATGAAGCTCTGTCGTATGCAAGTCTTCCAACGAGGGATCAGAGAGCAGCTGGCTTCCTCCACACGGCAAATGGTGGACTTTTGAAGCGCTACTCAAATATAATTTATTTAAAGTTTTAACCAATTACAGATGCATATACCTTTATTCAATTATCCAGTTTATTTAATTAAACCTTTTTAGAACTGAAAAGTTGATTGATAATATTGTAATGTTCTTACAATATTATGCAGTGAAGCTGTTGTCCAAATAACTCTTCAGAGTGATTCACTGGGCTCGTTGTTGAGTTATATGGCTCATTTCATATAGATGAAGAGCAATAAACGTCTAAGATACATGGCCGCTTCACCAACACCAGCTTCAGTCGTCTGATTCTGTTGAATAGTTCATGCTCTTTGTCTATTTGGCCTATGACTTCAAATTGTCTCTGGTTGTATTGACGTTGATGTGGTTCCTTTTGATGTACCAGATGGCCCATTATCTCTGCTGTGTCACCTTGCCATACCTCTGCTTGTTGTTCTTCTTCTGCACCGTTTCATTTTTCTTTACTTCTTTGGGACTTTGAAGTGTGAGCTTGAGTCCCTTTAGCAATAATAGTCACCTTTATGTCAATATTTCACTCCCGACTGTTTCTGAAGCCAATACTCTCGTCATTTCTGATGATACCATTATTCAATAACAAAAACAGTCAAATCCAAAAATGATCGGATTCAGGATTCAGAGCATTCCACAATCCTGAGTCTTTCCAAAACAAAGTTCATTAGCTGACTTTGAGATGTATATTAAAGGTGTCATATTATGAATTAAAAAATACACCTTAGTATTCTCAAACGGTCTCAAGCTGTCTCAAACTGAGATCTTTGAGATTGCCATTTTAACAAACTAATATCGTATGTCAAAAAAATGTCAAAAAAAAAAATCTAAATAAAGAGATCTAGATGAAAATGTAACTTTAATTAAATCGATAGGAAGCATTATTATACCACATAAGGTTCTGACCCAGCAACCTGATTGGTCCACTAGACCTTTATTTAGAAGGTGATCAAATGAAACACCTAGCCATGCTCAATTAAAAATGCCTCATCCCTATGATATTACACACAGCCCTCCTATTTACAAAATTAATTCAAATATGTGGATGTAGTATCAAAATCCATCCATGGAAAGCTCTTAGTTACAACAAGATTGAGCAAGCAACACTATGTATTTATTCAGATCGGGAAACCCCACGATCTCTAGAAAGCATTAGCTCCAATAGGCTGGCTGAGGCTGAATTCACACTTCTGCGTACCCCATGTTGGCAAAGATCCATGCCAGGTCTCAAAGACACGATGTGGATTGCTGCAGAGCTTCCTGCATTTATACTTTCAGCGATAACTTACCGTGGAGAGAAGGGCCACGCCTTGCTCTGGGAGAACGGCGTGGTCATGGACCTGCAGAAGGGTGGTATGGTCTCTGAGTAGCAGATCTTTATGCTCGAGCAGTCTGATTTGTCCTTGAGTCGACAGCATGAACGCTACTAAGGTTCCCCTACCGGAGTAGTAAACTACCGTTTGCATTTCATAGGAGTTTACTGACAGTGACTGACTGTTTTCCCTGGGATACAAATAACACATTTTGAGAGCGAATTGCCCACAATATGGCCATACATTTTTGTTAAGTTGGAAACTGAGGTATAATTGCGATATTACACACCAGGGTGTGCTTCACCATCATTATTGTCCCTTAGAGATGCTCTCGGCACCGAGCGCTTACCCTCTCGTGTTGCTAAGTGAACCATGCCATCATAGATCTCATCTTTAAACAGCACAACTTTAACATTCTTGAATTTTGTATTTTCTACAATGATGGCTAATCTTTTTTTTTATGAAAACAATGCCACTAGCATAACATCTAGGTATCATGATATCATTACATAACAACACTTCCATGAGCATGTATCATGTTCAGTGTTGATCCCATCACCTTGTGTGACAGCTTGGTGGGACGAAGCTCTTAACCGTTGTTCCATTCACATGCAACCATTAAGTTCTACAACAACCTACATACACCAACATCAACCATAAGGGATGAGATCCCATGAATGCATAATTCTGTTCTCACGGTGAGTTTTGTATGAACCTTACAATGTGGTCATTGTAAGGTTAACATTTTAGTCAGGTTAACATTTTATTTTTCTAATCAAATTAGTAATTGTGTTTAGAATGCCAACACATTACACACATGTAACGTGAGATCAATCAATATTGAATAACATTGGCTTTGCTCATACATACTTTCTACATAGATGATTTATTCACAGCACCCTCAGACCTCTACTCACGCGGAAGGCCTGACAGCCCAATATTTCCTTATTTGCAAAGGTCAAAGGTTTTCAAAGCTCAGTGTCTCAGCCCACGCAAAGAATCCCCACATTCCAGGGTTGTCAGTGGTCCAATACTTATTTGGTAATTCTCCTAATCGTCTTGGTTGCAGTCATTTAAGGTGAAGTCAATACTTGGTTACAAGCCTAAAAATCAGAAAAGAAAGAAGCATCCCTTCTCGTCCGGAGTTGTGCTTTAGCGTTGCCAGTGTCATGGCAACCTGAGGTCCTGCTGCCTCTGTGAGGAAATCCTCGTTGATCATGGGGTATTATCATTTTGGAATTATACCAAACAATGGTAACATTATGCATTAGACATATTAACCCTGCTTTAGGAACATACCTTTTATACCGTTTAGTGATGATTACCTCGTCATTGTGGCTAAATCCAAATGAAAACAAAGATCAAGCTTGTTTCCTGAATATGTAAATTAAACTTTAATGAAAGTGTTCTTTTTTATGTTTAAATGCAGTGCCACTTAAGCTGATTGGCTCCTTCTAAGCCACTGGGTTCCTTTATCCGTATGGCATTTGAACCCCCCAGCGTTGAGTACTGTTGATAGGCTGGTCGAGCCGCGACATAGCCAAGAGTGTTCTTTTGATGAGAAGGCAGCAAAGACCATCTCACTCGTATGAGACACACACACACACACACACAGACGCGCAGCCTATGAAAGCAGTTCTTATGCGTAATGAGAGATTATTTGGAATAGGCTATTTAATCAGGACAAAACAGCCTCGAGAAACAAAGTCAATGGCACTCTGCCCCTCCTTGCGCTCTTCCTCCCCGCTCCACGGCCTCCTCTGGGAACACTAGGAACTCAATTACTGCTGCTGCCATGCTTGCTGCAAACAATGTCAGCTCATGATTATATGTTGTAATGATGTTATTTTCATCAATTAGTCATTCTAGCCGTGGCATTAACTCTGCCCCTTTACATAAAAAAACCCGGAGAAGACAAACATTGAAGGTACAATTCTTGTTTTTCTTTGAAGAACAGTTTGCTGTCATAGCTGTCCTTATTTCTGTTATTGATTTTTTGTGTGGTGGTTCTTCCCCATGTTTAATAGATTTCATCCAACCCACAACTGGGTCAAGTCTTAACTACGGAGTCTGGTACAGCCGGAACCCTGCCACTATGAACCATCAGGAGAATGCTCTCTCTAGAGATGTACATTCAGGGAAAGGAACAGAATTATATCTTTGGCTTCTCAGTTGGTAGTTATGTTTTTCAGGTATCTTGTCTTTACAACTAATGGCGCATCAAATAATTCAGTAAGTCTGTGTCCCATTTTCATGTGCATTGTTCCAGTATGAATTTATTTGGCAATGTTTTTCCTCTTTTCTGCATAGCTTCCCAATTTTCTCTTTTGTTGTTTTTCTTTATGAACACGCTATCATGGTAATACCCTTATACTGCCATATTCCTGCTGGTTTACCTGTCTTTAAATCTAAAGTCTGAAATGTTGTTCCCTGTCTTTGTTGTCCTCTTAGCCTCGTCGGTTCTGTCCTCTTCTGGGGTCTTTTCTCTGCTAGCAGCGTGTGGCGATGTTTGGACATAGTGATCATGTTCAAGTGAGGCTCACTTTGTGGTTCCTTGTGTTTGATGGATCATCCATTGAGCCAGTGCTATGAGGTAGTGCAAAACATGGGGGGGGGGTCTTGGGAACGTAGTGTCTAGATGGCAGGGCAACAACGAGGAGTACCAATGCATCCTCATGTTCTCTGGGTCCTGCTGACAGCCTGCTGTTCATCACCCTGACACTCACCTAGTTAACATTTTTATCAAAGGTCCCCCATTTGTCTCTTTTTTTTAACCTCCCTCCCCAGGACGGGGTGGGGGGGGGGTAGCTGATAGTTTAGATTAAGGAGGACATCCATAACATGCCCCCACCCCAGTTGCTGTTGCACAAATGATGAGCAATCACTGCTGAGTGGCTGCTTCATTCATCTGATACAGCTGACCGTCAGGAGGGAGGGGGCAGCGGGAGGGCACTGGAAGGTGAGGTCCAAGGGCCCCCCCTGAGGTGGTCTTCCTCTTCTGATGAAGTCATTTGTGCGAGTGCAGGTCGTCCTGTGTGTGCAGCTCATTAGGTTGTTTGGACACTAAACCACTCCGGGGATGGGCCGGCTTCTACTCCATTTAACTCTCTCCTTGAACCACAGAGTCCTGGACTAGGCCTCACTGTAGATTAGTAGTGGACTGCTGGAAGATGGCTCACTTTGGAGGCCTATGACCAAAGCAAGATGGTGGTGTCCACAATGACAGTCTTATGCTAGGTTTGATTGAATCGATCCAAAACGGTCTATTCCAGTCTTGTACAGTGGATAGGGTGGATATCTATGCCAACATAGTTCTTAACATTGCTTGCATTAGAAAACATGCATAGTGTTGGTTTCACCATGACTCAGTGGATAGCACTGTGTTCCCGTGGGAATTTAGCATGTTCTCCCCGGCTTCAACATGGGTTTCCTAAGGGTGTTCCCCCTCCTGCCCTGCCCAGAACCAAAGCCCGGCACCACAAACTGGGGTGGGTTCCGACGCTGCACTGGGCCAGCCCACTGCTCTTGCAGGTTAGGATGGGTTAACTGCAGAGAATGAATTCCCCCATGGAGAATATTAAGGTTGTCCTTCTTCTTCTTCTTATCTTGACAAACAATACATTTTTCATTTTATTGTTAATGGACAAAGTTAATGTATTCGGTGTATCCTTTTCCCTGGTGTTCTAAAATGAAGAGACCAGTGGAGAATGAGAATGTAAAAACAATGATAGCATGTCCTCAGTAGAGCTCAGAGAGGAGAGGAGTGGGCCTGGCTTGGAGGGAACCAGGCTGCTATAGCGGAGTCCGAAGAGATTGTCAAGAAGAGCGAGGCTGGGGGAGGTGACTCAACAATCATCATGAATCCTTGACAAACCCTTCAGCATAATATTTGGTTGTGTTCACGAATCTCTGGGAAGTTATGCATATTTCTTTTGATATTTATAAGTGAATCACTTCTTACTTGGGAGAAAGCATAACCTCCCTGGTCTGGGTGGAGCATGTATTTCCACTTCTGCTCAGCCTGCAGCATTGTATCTACAAGTGGTTTCTGCCCGTCTCCTACTTTCAGTCACGTTTACAAAGTATCTTAACTTTCAAAAATGTGATTTCAATACGAAGTGGACTTGGACTCTGCAGTGAGCCAGATTGAAATGGCAATACAGATATGTGGTTGTACTGATAATGTTACCATATTATTTATTTTGTTTATGCCTTGAGATAAGGAACTCTTTATATACCCCTTAGCTTAGATATTTTTCGTTGATTGACATCAAGTTAATTGAAGGGCTACATAAGGTTGTATTCAATAAAAAACTCCAATGAGTGACATCGCGAGTTGCCCAAATGTTTTCTTTGACTGACAAGGGATAATAATTATTCGCCAATATATTATTTCAATTATAAATAGGTGAGTGTGGCTTACTGGTGCTCCAATTATTACACACAGCTATATGTGGAATGAACCTTATTTATTTATATGTATCATGTAAGCAGATGTACTACTTTATTCCCCACGGCCAGGTACTTTGATGTTTGTAACTTAAGTGAGTTGATTCAATCTCATACAGACAGTTAGCCTTCATAAAAAAAGAAAAATAAGCCGACTACGTTTACAGACATTGTCAGTAGAGTTCATTGGTCGTTTCTCCATGATAACGATGTGTACTGTCGTTGCAGTATGTTATCTTAATGCCGTTGCAAAATAATCTTAAAATATCTTCTGCAAATATCTGCTACAATGTTCTATTGAAGATCAATGTAAATTTGCCGCCAGACCAAATAAATATAGGCCAGGAGTAGCACATACATAATCGGTTACTAGAAGGTATCCTATGTTTGTGTAATAATGAATCTGCAGCCCCAGTAAGCAACACTTAGTTGTGAATAGTATAAGTTGCAGTCTCTTTTGATTCAGTTTACACGTATGAATGTGTCGGTTGCCAATGGGTGACCATGAGCTGAACGGTATCTGTCTGACTTTAAAGGGTCTTTCACACCAGACGTGTAGCGAATAAAAGATGTGAAAAACGCAGACAAAATTGTCCCTTCAAAACTATTTCCATCAGCCGCTATTCAACATAGCCTTTCACCAAAATATCTTGTGTATTTAGATGATTCAATTATACTGGAGTTTTACTTTTTAATCCTGGTGTAAAATAGTGTAGTGAATGGCTGTTCGCGGATGAGGGGGATCATGATAAATGGGTGTGGGTGTGTTTTGGAGACGTTGTTTTTGAGGTTGTTTCCCTCTTCCATAACTAAAAGTTTCTTTCTTTTGGAGAAAGTTGGTGTTCAAAACGAAACAGTTGCGATACAACTGCACACTGTCATGTTATCAAAAACTATCTATAGTCACGTACCTCAGTGAAAGTAAACATTGGCTTATTGCTATCTAGATGAATGCTAAATATATATATTATGTGATCATATAACTCTATAAATGTAGTTTTCCACTATGGATGCAATCAGAGGACTGTATGTTGAGAACCTAAATAGGCTGTTACCTCCGCCTTGTCCGCCAACATGTACAGTAACCATGGCGACTGTAACAAAGATCCCCATTGTGATTGGTTCAACTGATTAATTCGCTGGCTGGAGCCGTGAAATATCGACCTTGATGTGAATAAAATGAATTATGCATTTTCGCGTAAGTGTACAGTCCCATTCAGCGCCATAATTTGTAATAATTGTATTGACATGGGAATAAATGGCAACAATGTAAAAGTAGCTTCATGCATGCATAACGGGAACCAGTGGATAGAGAGAGAGCTGTTCACACATCTGTTTCTTTTTGAAACTGACTGCTGTAGGCTTACACTATTTATAATCCCTAATGGATAGAATCTGCGAGACCAACTACATACCAAGCAATAACCAGAAACTAAGTTATTTGAATGACAATTTGCCTTTCAATGTATTTCTAATTGATTTGCTCGCCCTTTCATAGCCTTGTGCTCCAGTGCTCCAGGATGTGTAGTCATGGCTTAAATGACTTGTCTCCCCATTCCTATATGTATACCTCGAGCTGCGAATTAGCAGAGGTAAAGTGTTGCACACAAGAAAGGTGTTGAAGAGTGAAAGCCAACATGTACCCTGGAGTAATGGCAAGCAAATCATGGAGCTACTTGTCTAAAATGACAAAACATCAAGGTAGAAAATGTGTTCAACCATAACGTTGCCCTAACATTAGAGGATGCTATTTTATTCTCATTGTGTTCCGTCTGTCAATGCAAAGGTTGTTCTGTGCTAGAACCTGTGGTAAAGTGCCTGAAACACTTAAGATGTTGTTCTACAGCAGAACCTAAGGTAAAGTGCCTGAAACACTTAAGATGTTGTTCTACAGCAGAACCTAATGTTAAGTGCCTGAAACACTTAAGATGTTGTTCTACAGCAGAACCTAATGTTAAGTGCCTGAAACACTTAAGATGTTGTTCTACAGTAGAACCTAAGGTAAAGTGCCTGAAACACTTAAGATGTTGTTCTATAGCAGCACCTAAGGTAAAGTCCCGAAAAAGTGCCTTAAAATGTTGTTCTACAGCAGAACCTAAGGTAAAGTGCCTGAAACACTGAAGTTATCATTCCACATTCAAGCAGTTGCAGCTTGAACTCAATTTGCATTGCTAGGTGAGCGTTAGCGTGGTTCAGGATATGTCAGGAAAAGTGTTGGTTTACGTCTCATTTATCATGCAAATATATGGATGAAGCCATTGTGCAATTGGGATTACACTCTGTAAGCATCTTCTTCTTGTTTGTTGGACCCATTTCTCCACCCTGCTGTGGAAGAGGTACTGCTTACTTAGAGCATCTGGTCTCTTACATGGCGCACACATAGAACCTGTAATGAATTAATTTTGATCTCGTGATATCGTGGTTGATGATAACATAATATTCATGTGTAGTAATAACCCATCTACTAGAATGAATGCATATATCCACTTACACATTTCTCACAATGCCCTGTTTGTTGAGAGAAATATCTAGATTCTACACACTTTTATTAATGCAGATTGTATGTTGAGCCCAAAACGAATGTTACCAGAAAGGTAGGCTGGCTCTCCCATCATCTCGCCTGTTTGGAAGTAGGGCCAGAGACCCCCTGATATACGCACACACACTCAGGTTAGATGGATCAAACCTCTCCTTGAAATGTGATCTCACGTTTCTGAATCGTGATTTAAAGAGAGATTCTAAATTATTCTTGTAAACAGAGCAATACATATGCAGACCATAAACATTTCACAAACCACAACAGAGTATCTGTTGTAGTAACAGAGTATCACATATCATGTAAACAATTAAATAAATGTATAAATGAAATCCCATCTGTGGGAACTTCACATCTCCTACCTTCTGTGTTAAGTCATGTATTGACATTTATTTAGTTTTATATTCTTCCAAGAGAAGAAGTTACGTTGGAGGTTTTCTGCTCTTTTTCTGAAATTTGATTGATAAAGAGTTTGAAGATTGTAATTGTATCCCATGGAAATTGTGTTTAGACGAATGTTTGCTCTTAAAGTTCTGAAAAAAGTGTTTTTATTACGCTGCAATTTCCTCGCTTCAGAGGATGGTGATTGCAGATTTAAACACTGTTATTCACACTGATACATACAAAGAAACATCATTAGTCAGGCAAACAGTCTTATTTTGAGGCCGATAAATTGTGACCCTAACTTGTTTTATTATTAGGAACTAAGAAGTGGATAAGCCTCTTTCTGTATCAGTTCATCTTTTTCTACATGTGCCCTCACTCACACGCTCACACACACATACTGAACCATCATGTCTCGAGGCTTGAGACTGATCCTTCAGTCTGAAATAACAGAAATAGTTTTGGATGAGGAAGGCCTATGTTATGGAATTGAACTTCAATTTGGGAACAGCTACAAAGAAGACAGCCAAGGAATAATGGCCACTGACCTTAGGCAGTGTTATAGCCCGTTCCCTTCAGCTTTAGGAATAATGGCCACTGACCTTAGGCAGTGTTATAGCCCG
>JAOPJO010000025.1:21368022-21379611 GCA_027123675.1 Molva macrophthalma | reverse complement strand
TGTGTGTGTGTGTGTGTGTGTGTGTGTGTGTGTGTGTGTGTGTGTGTGTGTGTGTGTGTGTGTGAGAGTGTGTGTGTCTAAAGAGCAGAAGCAATCTTAAAGGAATATGAAAGATCAGTTCAGAAGGGGTACAGGGCAGGGACACTGTACTGTTGGTCAGTAAACACTATGAATGTCGTTTAGGATCCAAAAACAAAGCTACAGCAGCAGTGAAGGGAAACAGGCTCATTCAAAGATTGAGGTTTCGCAAATAAACACTTAAAAGATCACAGAAGATCACAAGAGCAAGAACTCTATCTTCTAGTCACAATGAAAATGACATATATATTCTAAATGGTTAGAGGACAGGATTTAAAGACGCCGGTGACGAACCGTAACCAAAGCCAGAATAACCGGTCTCTCTTAATCCCAGCGTAACACTGGATCACCACCATGAGGCGCCGCCAGACGGCGTAGCCCACATGAAATAGACAGCGACAAAGAGCAGCTAATTCAGCGTAGCAACGCAGCGAAGAAGCTCTAGCTTGCCAGTGAACACACCGTGTGTGCTGGCAACGAACGAATGAGATGATAGACTAAAAGTCCACACAAGCACACATACCCCTCTCAATAAACGCAAAGCGTATTAGAGACAGGGGTAGCGTATTCATAATTAATGGTAGAGGACAGGATATTACAACGTCGGTTACAATCTGTAACCAAAGCAAGAATAACCGCTCACTCTTAATCCCAGCGTAATGCTGGGACACCACCGGGGGGCAGCAGAGAGAGGCCTAATCGAAGAGCAACGTCACGAATGGTAACAGCTTCGAGAGACAAGCCTGTATCCAAGCCGTAGAAGGGGCCCCGGACTCCAACACAGAGTGGAGCCCCTGGACATGTCTAACATGTAGAAACGGACAAAAAGTGCCAGGGGAAGACCATGACGCAGCCGCGCAGATGTCCTCCACCGAAATGCCCCTGAGTAGAGCCGTGTAGAGCGGGCTCTATCACCCAGCGGGGGGCGCTAAGCCCTGCCGAGTGTAGGCTTAGCAAACACCCTCACATACCCAGCGAGACGCTGCTTGGAGAGAGCGTGGGCGCGGCCCCTCCACACAACACAACTGTTGTGTGGAGGGGAACGCGGCCGAGCGTTTCACGTACACAGTACGTAGATTGAACATCCAAATGGGGCTTAAGACAGAGGCTCGAAAGGGTCCCTGGATAACCCACACAACACGGTGGGAAGATCCCAGCGTGGCGTAAGCACGCGACAAACAGGCTTAACACGTCCAGCCCCACGCAAGAACCTCTTGACCGGCGGGTGACTGAAAACCGGTTACCGTCACGGCCTGCGTGGCCGGGCGACACGGCTGCCGCGTGGCCTTTGATAGCGGAGAAAGCTAAACCTTTCTCCAGTAAGCACTGTAGGAAACCAAGCTCACTTCCCACCTCACAGAGAGATGGGACAACGTGGTGGTTGTCACACCACCCCACTCCGCGCATAGAGGCAGGAATAGGAAGGCGGCGGGCGCTCTGGATATGTTGATAACCGCTGCTGGCAGGCCCTGCCCTGCAGGATCAACCTCTCAGAAGCCAAACCAACACAAGCGCATCCGGTCTGATCGGAACCGGCCAAGGCGCCGCGCACCAGAGAACCGCTAGCTCTGGAAACCACAGAGCTGAGCGCTCTCCGGGGCCACCAGAACGAGGGACAGTTCCTCCTGTCTGATCCGCTCCAAAAGAGGATCAGATCACTGAGGGCTGAGAGGGAACCACAACCTGCAGTGGGTGTTCACTCTGGACCTGAAATGTCCACCTGAGCCGTTCCGAACCTCTGCCCGTTCAGTCTGACAATGTCGGGATGTAACCGCCGCGAGACATGAGGTCCCCCCCGAAGTTCTGGGCGCCCGCGATATGCAGGGCTCTTAGGCTGAGCAGATACTGATGAGCCCCTCACTGCCTGGTCCCCCTCGCTGGTCCCACTCGCTGCCTGGTCCCCCTCGCTGCCTGGTCCCCCTCTCTGCCTGGTCCCCCTTGCTGGTCCCCCTCGCTGCCTGGTCCCCCTCGCTGGTCCCCCTCGCTGGTCCCCCTTGCTGGTCCCCCTCGCTGGTCCCCCTCGCTGCCTGGTTCCCCTCGCTGGTCCCCCTCGCTGCCTGGTCCCCCTCGCTGGTCCCCCTCACTGGTCCCCCTCGCTGCCTGGTCCCCCTCGCTGGTCCCCCTTGCTGGTCCCCCTCGCTGGTCCCCCTTGCTGGTCCCCCTCTCTGCCTGGTCCCCCTTGCTGCCTGGTCCCCCTCGCTGCCTGGTCCCCCTCGCTGGTCCCCCTCGCTGCCTGGTCCCCCTTGCTGCCTGGTCCCCCTCGCTGCCTGGTCCCCCTCGCTGGTCCCCCTCGCTGGTCCCCCTCTCTGCCTGGTCCCCCACGCTGCCTGGTCCCCCAGGGGACCAGGCAGCAATGGGGGCGGGGCCCACGTTGATTGGTGCACTGCTGAAGTTTTCAGTGCACGCGAGTGCGTGCATGGGACAAGCCCGTAAGGCGAAGCCTAGACGGCGTAGCCTACATGAAATAGAACTTGTTGACATCCACAAGGATGGCCTGGATCAAGAGATAACAGGTGGAATCCTCAGAAAGACAGTTAAGTCCTTTATTGAAGTGAAAACATGGCCGGTTCCAGTGTGAATACAAGGGCAGAGAGAAGGCTCTGGAGCCGGGGAAATGTTCCACTGACACTGACACTGACACTGGCAGCTGTGGAAGGATAATAAAGTTTCCACAAAGAACCATATCATCAGCTAATAAGTGAGTAAAATAAGGGATACGCATTGCAGTAGAAATTCACCAGCAAACAGTAGCAAAGCAAAGGGTTCTTATTGTATGAACAATTAAGTTTATTAGTATTGTTGCTTCTGATTATCTATGACCTCAACCAATGTATAGACGATTTGGTGTTACACGGCCTATAAGAGTAATACTAATATCCTTCAATATTCATTTAGTCTATTTCTCTTAGAATGGCTAGAGGACTTTCAAATCTAAACAAGACCAAGTAATTCATTGGTTTCGGATCATAGAACAAAAAAAAAGTACAGACAAAATGGTAACATATTGCCATCACGTGTTGACAATTCAAATGTTTTAACTACCATGCAAACAAGCATGTCCCTTTATTTTCATAAGACTATTGTGTTGTATTGTTTCCTGCCGTGTATTTCCCAGGTGTGTATGCACTGCACACATGCAGTAAATCAGTAGTAGAGGCACGTTCATCAATGGCAGTGGAAGTGGGTTCTCTGTGTGTACACTGGCTATTCTGCAACTAGGAATGGAGGCTGCACTAAAATGGTTTAGCACAAACCTTTAGGGAAACAGCCTGACAAAAACACACACATGCACATACACGAACACACACACACCAACAACAACATATGTTTGGAAACAGGCACAGCTGCCAGCCAAAGCACATGGGGCGCAGGTTTTGGTCACTCTGATACACAGAATGCAACACGCCCCACCCAGAGGTAGATTCAATCTGTCTCAGGCTCCTGGGGCCTCTCTTAGGCTCTCCTCCTCCTTTTAGGCCCTCTCATGCATCCTACTCCAAATGGTATTGTCCTCACACATGATAGAGCATTAGAGAAATATGTGTAGCTGGCCAAATATGTGTGGCCGGCTTGCTTAAACCCCAGGGTAATTGTTGATGTTGTTGAAGCAAATCAGCCATGATTTTGGTTCAACTCACCCCCTCTCGTGGTGTAAGCGCATTGCAAACTCGGGCAGTGGGCGAGCCAATGACATCCATTGTATTACAAACGGGTGTTAAGCAGCTCCTATAGCTATATCTTGGTTTACCCGACACAGGAAAGCACATATGAACAGCCCTGGCTAGGTCGTTTTCTAGTTTTCCATTCTGCGTTCACATGCTCACGGACTAAGAGACTATGGGGCCGTTAGAAGTCTGAGCAAAGATAGTGGCACGTTTCAGTCAGTGTGATGATTCCGAATGTGCAGAGCAATATTTCAATAAGTCACAAGGAGAAGTGCAGGAGGGGGAGTTTTTGAGGTGAATCGAACGCAGCCTAAGCATTCTGTGTTGAATGCCCTGGTCACTCCACCTTTGACATCCTTCAGTCAACTTGAAATGTATATTGGTCTGGATAAAAAAATCCTGAAGGATCTGGTGTGGAAATAGGCCTTCAAACCCAAAGCATGCAGAGATAGGCCCAGCTCCAAGGGAAATATGTTGATGATGAGCTTCACAATCATAACCCTTAGTGGATTTGGTTTTCCTATTGATAACAAAAACAAACAGTCGAACAATGGTGAACTTATTAGAGTTATTGCAGTTTATACTACAGTTAGTTTGGACTAAGTCATTTGATTGGACAAGAGGCTTTCCTTGAGTGATGCTATAGAGGATAGGAGACATCAGTCTCTTATTTCACTGGCTGCACAATACATGGAAACATACAGATGAATGAACATGACTCAACGTAGCTGGCCTGAGGTAATGCCCACGAGCTTGCTTCTCTGTGTAGGTCTGCACAGAGAAGCTCGTGGGCAGGCAAACAGTCCAGTCCCTGTTAAGCTGCAGAACTGTCAAGGAAACGATTCAATAAACAAACAAATCATAATCTGTTGTCGCTTATTACTGTTAACTAATAAATGGCGCTTGTAGAACTGAGTATGAAAGCAATATCGCACCGGAGGTCGTGCTGATATACTGAACACCAGCCCGGCTGTGATTATCTGGGTATCCCCGCTGATGTTCAGTGGAACAGCACGACCTCTGGTGAGATGTACCTTCATTATTTTGGACCACACTTCCAGCAGACAAAAATAGACTAAAAATAGTATATCCCCTTAGTTAACTATTTGCTGACATCAGAGCATTTATGTTGGATGGATGTGGATAAAAAAAAGTAAAAGATCATTTTGAGATACTTAAGATTGAGTTAATGCAGTTGACATCCAAGTTACGTAAACTTTCCTTCAAGATTTATTGTAATCATCGTAATTGGGATATTGCTTTTCCTGCACTGTATGCCTACAGCAGAATGAGCTACGCATTATATTGGCGTGAACTTTGTGTGAAGTCTTCTTACCTTTTTACAATCCTGCATCAGTTATTCATTTGAACCTGTGCCCCATGTGGGTCAGCTTCACAAACATGATCCCAGTCGTACAGTACTGTTTTCAGTGGTCTTACACTGAAGATATCATATTTAATATGCCTGCAGGGTCCGTCTCTAGCTTGACATTTGCTGAACAAATACAGACAGTATTTCCTCAGTGGTGTGTGACCAGTTAAATCGGACCCTTATGCAGTTGGGAGTGAAGCTTTCTAGGTCAACATGAACCTCACAATGACTAGCTGCATATCATTGGTTTCTACGCTATCACTCGCTTTGCACCCATGGCCACATCAGAGCTCCTGGAGGCTATTAACATGATGATGCCACCTTCACTCATTCACCCAGACATCATGTCAGAGTCAACCACTTTTTGCCTGCTGTTTATTTTGTGTGTGTGACATGAGCGAATCCCGCTGTCCCCTTTTCTGTTGCAGGAGCCGTGACTCCTGTCATATGTGTCACATTCACTTATTCCACAACAAGGAAGCAATGGCATCAGTGTTGTTGGTTCCAGATCCATTGGGCGTATTTTTGTAGGAGATGATGCCCAAGGGATTAGTTAACGTTTGTGTTTCTTTGTTGAGTCAAATTCAATTACATTATGGTAAAAGGAAAGTAAACACCGTTTTAGTAAAATGTGATTACATTATGGAAAAGGATGTTGAGTGTGTATTTGTATTACCTCCGTCACAGAGTATGTTTTGGTCTCTTTTGATTGGTGGTGTAACTGTTGGTAGGAATGTTGAACATGATGAGAAATACAGCCTAAAGCACCTTAACATTGTTATAAAACGTTATAATCACCATCATTATTGTTGTTATTACAATATTATTCTTATTACAATATTGTACTTGTCCTTACAATTACAATTATTAAAGGAGAAATACAGCCTTAAAGCACCCCAACATCCTTATAAAACAGATGTACACCGCACCACCAGTCCTTTTCTACGCTTTTGTGTAGTATTTCACTTTGCCGCTGCTCAACTGGATTTCTATAGACGCTACTGCGTCACACGAATACGTTACTGCAGCAGTTACAATGAAAAGGAGAGTACGTCCTCAGATAGCTTTAGCATCAACCCTGAGTTTCATTCCAATATGACAACAACCCGGGGGTTCTGTCTCAGAATCATATAAGCACGGTTGCCCTGTTCCTATGGCATGTGATCAGTCATTTAGTAAGATGATTCACAGTTTTGCCAGCCAGCAGCCTGGTAAATCCAGAAAGGATTTCGTTCGATAGTAAACCGCCTGGTAGACTCTGTTGGATTATCCTGGAGTGCATTGAACATCACCAATAGATGTATTCTAACTGTGTCAAAGTGTTTTAGGCTGGAGTACTACTTTAATGTTAATTCTAAAAGGTAGAACTGAATCTTGAAGTGATGTTTAATCAGCTAGTGCAGTACCCGTGCGGAACGGCCCATCGCTTGGCCTCCCGTTTTGCTGCTTGCAGCTTTCTGGAGAGCCACTCATTCAATCACCTTCCCACCGCATCTCCTTGGGTTCCCAGCAATACACCCTCCAAGTGTGAAGTCAATCGAGTCAACGTTTGTGGAGAAATCTAAAGGACGTACAGAGCTTGCTCTAATTATTAAGTAACATAACAGTAGTATTTCCACCATCCGAGTACAGAGACCAAGCGACCTGCAGACAATGAGCCCTGGCTGGTGGGGGCCCGTTGGCGCCGTAGTTGAGACACGCTGGAGTCTGTCTGCAGAGCCCTGAAGCCCCGCCCCCTGAAGCCCCGCCCACGCTGCCTCACAGAGCGCCGCTGGTTGTTGTTTGGTTCATGCTTATTAGTATTGAACGTGTCATGTACACATAAGTTGACACTGCAGTTCCTCGGGTCCCCAGCAATACACACGCCGAGTGTGAAGTAGATGACCGGCTCTAGAGATATGCAGGGACACACACACACAGACTCCTCACTGTATAGATAGATGTGTTTCTCCTTCATTAGGGTTATGTGGACTGTAAGCTCAAGAAGAATCTAAGCAACTTCAAGTCCATCTTTAAGAGCAAATGCAGACAGCTGGAGCACACAGGATGTTTAAAACTAAGAAGTTTGGAACATCTCTTACTAATTAATGTTGGTATTGCTATGAGACTGACCACCCCTGACGGTTCGTTGTCTTGTGTGTTCCTTCAGTTGCAGAAGCATGATCGGGAAGATGAGGATGTGCATTCAAAGTGGAGGACAGAGGAGGAGATGGCTGCAGAAGCTTCCGATCTGAGCAGACAGCTACACTAATATAGAGCCAAACACATTCCAGACAGAGCATTGAGATAGGTTATGAGTCCATCTCTATGTTGTCCATTTCTTTGGCATATCCATTTGTTTCTGTTTTGAAAATGATAAGTTTAACTTGAAAAGTCTGTTTCTCTGTCAGTGGAAGATGGGCTCTTATTATCTTAAGTATAAACTGCTTTAATCTACTGAATTCAGTCAGCTATAATTTGAAATTCTGATGTATTATTGACCTTACATCAATAAGCTTGACATGCAATTCCTGTGTACCTACATAAACAAGAAATAAAATACCAAAGAATATCAAGTCTGGTTTATTATACTGCCATCATGAATATCCATGTTTTGTCCAATTATTGACTTCAACCTATTCAAATATCCATGCTTCATTCAATAATTGACTTAAACATATTAAAATAAATACTGTTCTAGTCACATTTATGTTAAACATGTCAAACAATGTCAATTGCATAAGAAATCCATAATTATAGTCGCAAATCTCTAGGATTGTAGCGCAAACCTTGGTGTTAGGCAGTGTCAGCTTTAGATGCCCGCTAGGTTTGTGATGCGCGTGAGACGAACGCGCAGCAGAAGAACAAGGGAACATGTGGCTGATAAACAGGAGCAGCTGCTCTAAAGTCTGCACAATTAGGAAGAAAATCCTTTGTAATGAGCACTGCATGACAGACTGTAACTCTTTAATCATCAACTATAGAGATGTTTTTCATGTTTATGCCAAATGATTGCATGGATATATACCAATTTATTTTTGACTTTTTAACCAAGGGGGCTAATAATGTTTAAAGAAGTATTTGTTGTTGCTTCAAATGCTTTGTTAACATGTTATGACGGTGAATGCATGACAATCACAATTGATTAATTCCTTGTGTCTATTTGTAATTGCTCACTTCAGATTTGTAGCCGCTACAATTTTTCTCTGCTCCATTATTTATTGCACTGCGTTGATTGTTCAACCTCCCTGACTCACTTCTGATAGATCGTCAGAAGCATGTAAAATGGAATGGAGAGTGTAGTGCAAAATCAAACCTTCATTTTATTTACTTCCGCTACGCTACTAAGATGCCATGTCGTGTCTTTGCTTTTGCAGTACGTAGCACAAGTCTACCACTGAAGAACGCGTGAACGCTAATGGAGTTGTGCTAATCGAGCTGTAAGAGGCACCCTGCATTTTAAAACATTACTAAGCATGCGAGCTTCGTAAAGGACAATCATTCATTTCTTGGCAGGAGAAATCTATCAGATGTGGGGCTTGTGCAATAATGGATAACAGCACTGAGATGTTAAAAACACAGCTTCGTTTCAAAGAGCAAGGCCCTATTCAAATTAAAGATTGCTTTAGCATGCATGCTAAAGTGTGCACAATCGAGTCATCACAAGTAATTGATGGTAATGTGAACAAATTAGTGTGTCTATATTTCACAGTAGGATATCATTACAAGACATTAGAATTCATGGATATTGTAGTATAAAGCTGAAGTAAATAGTTTGTTCTCTGGACTGGAATTGTAATTAAAACAAAGGTCTAGATTGTATTAAATGGTCACCCCTGTAGCATTCATAAGTTAATAAAGATGTGTGCGGTTTAATTGTCATGCAATAGCTTTTTCTTCTAACTATTGACTGTAAAGACTTCTGCAAAGTTGCACTGCATCAGTTGTATGACACGACACATTCAGATCCTTGTACACACAGTACTGTGAGTACGAGGGGTAGCCTCAAATCTTCGACGATTTGAATCTCCGATAGAAAGACCTTTAGCCGAATCGTCGTGTCGGGAAAATGGTGCGTGCGTACCAGCGGGAAGTTCCATTGGAAGGATGGGGTCGCTCTTTTTATCACTCTCTTTAAGAAGTAAAAGCCTATAGGTTATACAATGTTCTTTTTTGTGGGTCGGGGATTGACTCTGTATTCCTCATTTCAAAACCATTAAAGATGATGCAAAGAAAGTCAAATGCAAACTGCCAACAGCAGCTGTCTTATCATACCTCTGGCGCTGAATGAATCAGTCCATCGGTACTATTCCGTCAAACGCTTCTACATTCTCTTGATCAATGCGGGTTTGTCATGATTGGATGTGAATACTGTGCGTAATCAGACCGAACGATCAGGCGACTATAGGGCTGGCCCTACGAATAAGATTGGACTATGCAAAATCTTAGTCGTGATCAGCTGTAGGTAGTATTATGTTGAAAAAAATATGTATTACAATATTATAATACAACAGCAATAATTCAAAAGATAAGACAATTGTGCATCTTTATGAAAATGAATGTCTGTAGTTTAATATGAATGTTTATAGCATGGTACTCAATGTGCTCTGGTCAAAATGTATAGTGATTGGATATATAGAATACTTAACCTTATGTCTGGGGACCTAAGATAGGTAAAATGTTGTGTGTTCTGTTTAAGTGTACTTAAATCCCACATGACTCCAACATGTAAAACGCCCAATTGCTGTGCATTTTACATGGAATTCGCTGATCATAATATAAATAATTCAAGATGTACATTGGTAACCATTTACAGATAAACATGCCAAGAACCGTACAAATTCTTCAGTGCAAGAATTGAATTGCATTCTTACAAAAGTATCTAATTGAAATGAAAGAACTAATTTAAATGTAGTTTTCAAGTAATAACTGATTACAGAAGATGGTAAGTAGGGGAAACCTTTGAATTCCCAAGTATATCTTCAATGCTGCCTAAAATTAATTAAAAATACATTAACTTAGTCTACGTTTGGAATGGTCCGATGGGGGGCCTTACGCCACTTATCTTTCCACTAATGCCAAAAGGATGATGCAAGTAGTTACGGTGCATGAGGAAGTCCGTGGGAGCTCAGAGTGAAAGATGTTTTCACACCGTAGAGACCAAAGAAGACTCAGAGATGGGCCATTTCTGACAAGCTAACAAGACAATGCTGTTTAGATGACACTAGCAACTCCTACACTACATTCCTCTGAGAGCTGTAAGTGCTGTACTGTCTAAACACACAGCACTGTTGGAATCACTCAAGCTCTCAAATCCACTGAAAAAAACATTCCACCTTCTGATTTATTTTCTTCTCTCCATGTTTCAAGAAGTAAATGAGGAGACAGCCATGTAGCAATCTGGTGCACCATCACAATACAATAACACGCTGCATAAGCTGACTGCCCTCAGTGTTAAGTCACTTTGTTTCCTAGCATAGAGTCTTGGAGACTGTCCTGGTTAGATTTAAGTTGGCCAGGAAATTGCTATGGTTAAGTTGCATGACAAGGTTCACATTGGCTGTTGCACCGAAATAAATAATATGAGGCAAGTAACAACCCAGTTAAACCCCAGTGAAGTCAGCATGTAAGCAGGAACACAGACGTGTATTAAACATCCATCAAAATGTGTTTGTACTTGTACCCTGTACTGCTGAAACCATACTGTAAAAGGAAAACATTTGTTAGTCCATAATGGCGATGGGGATCCAGTGGAACATCTAAAACCCAAGGCCATCATACTGGAGGACTTCAGGTTCTCTGAGCATCCACATAGGGCACACGAGAGGCCAATGTGAAGCACACAGCCCTGCTTATGACATAGCTGACATAAATAGAATGTATCTCAATATCCTAATATGTGAAGTAAGCATCCCCCCCCCCAGATACCATTGCATAATAACCTGCTATCACGTGCCATTAGGAGGAGCTGCATCCTCAATGGACTCCCAGGCTTCTCTGCACCAGAGGTGGAACAGGGGCCGCGCCTTCCTTTCATCTTTTTTGCTGTGCAAACTAAATTGACATTTTAAGCATTCTTTATTTTGCCTACAAATTTGAGTCCATGGGACCTTTGAACTCTTTCTTCCTTTATTAAAGCTAGAGCGTCTAATCTGACACATTAAATCCTCTATTCTCCCAGAAGTGCTGAGCTAACCAAACTCTGGCAACGTGCATAACTTGAGCTGCGGTTCCTCACCTTTGGGCTCTTTGCGCTGTACGGTAATTTAAACATGACCAAGAGCCTTCCTCAGCACCGCTCCAAATCACCTCAAAAGGATCATTTTTGATATTTATCATTTTTATATTCATCACACGTTTTTCAGCTTTTGTTGTGTGTACTTTTTGGTTGTTTTTGGTGTTGATTTGGTCTAAACTTGTTACATATGAATGCAGCTTCATTATCAGGACATCTATATGTTTTATGTTGTTGTTTTGGTGTAAACAGGTTACATA
>JAOPJO010000025.1:21310176-21322498 GCA_027123675.1 Molva macrophthalma | reverse complement strand
GGGGGAGGAGGGGGGGGGCAGGGGGAGACGGGGGAGGAGAGGGGGGGCAGGGGAAAGGAGTGTATGTGTGCATATATGCAAGATATATGCAAGAGAAAGCCAACACCGAGAACTATTTCACGATTTCTCGGAAAGCCTTCTTGTGAAGCAGATCCTTTTTTTTAATTCATGTCACATAGAGTTAGCGTCCTAATTGTTAAATGTATTTCTGTGTTGGTGTCGTAACTGGTTTGTTTTAATCTCAAATGGATGTTCCTGTGAAACATTAAGGACTGAAGCACATTATAACATCAGTGCACATATGGGCATGCCCATCGTCCCTGTCTCCGCAGAATCTCCTGCGAGATCTCAGGCCATGTCTTTTTATATTCACGCATTGATGTATTCACAGCAAGTGCTAAACCGTTGTTGCATAACTTCCGCAAATACTTTGTCACCCTAATTATGACCTTGTGGTCTGTGTCCAGTGGGGTGGGGCTGTAGTTACTGGAACCCATACCACCCTGGTGTGAGGTGAAGGGACCAGACTCAACCAGGCTAGACCAGACTAGAATATACTGGACCAGAACAGACCAGACCAGACCAGATTAGACTAGACCAGACCAGTCCACTACACTAAATCATACCAGACTAGACGACTGGACCAGACTAGACTATACTAGACAAGACCAGATAAGCCCACGCCAGACTAGACCCCACCCCACTCCACCTGAGTCGACCTGACTAGACTAGACCAGACCAGACTACTAGACCCAAGCAGTCTACTAGACCAGACCAGAAAGACCAGAGCTGACTAGACCTGACCAGACCACACCACACCCGACCAACTAGACCAGACCAGACCAGACTACACTAGACCAGACCAGACCAGACTACACTAGACCAGACCAGACTACACTAGACCAGACCAGACCAGACTACAGTAGACCAGACCAGACTACACTAGACCAGACCAGAACAGACAGCCAGGCGACCCCACTAGACTAAACCAGACTAGATCAGGCCAGACTAGACTAGACCAAACTAGACTAGATCAGACCGGACCCGACCGGTCCCGTCCAGCCGTGCTCTTCAGCAGAGGTGTTGTTTATGTTTGTGCAGTGGCTCACAGCAGACAAATCACACATCCACCTCAAACGCACTCCCCTGGCCCTGCTCCCAGCCCGGGGCGTGGGCTGTGTGTGCTTAGGGGTGTTGAGGTGTTATTTGTGAGGCCACATCATGTTCAGGAACTGGCGGGTGTGAAACCGCAAGCCTCAAGTCACTGTGCAAGCAGCAGTGGAGGAGGATAGAGGGAAGAGGAGGAGCCCAGGGGAAGGTGTCTCACTGATTACTCCCACGGGACGTGCTCATCAGCACATCTTACAAGAGGAATCCCTCAGTGGGAGGCTTCAGGTTCTGGGATGGAATGGGTATCCCTTCAATTCTTATCACTTATTTTTTAAGTTATTAACCATCAAAGACACTCCAACCGAATGGTGGGTTGGTTGTCAAAACGTATGGGGATGGTTGTTCCTGCTCAGTTATCTATGGGGTTTCAGGGGAAAAGAAGTGATTGAAAAACATTTCAAACCTTTTGGTTTTTTTAAGCTAGGGACACCAAATACGTTTTAAAATGAATATAACCACCTTCTCTATAATACCCGTCACAGGCCTTGGTATTTGGTTAAACCATGAATGTGAACCATGATTATTTGTTTGAATTATCCTCTGTAATGAGGAGTAAAATGAAGGAATTGACACTGTTGAAAGAATTCTATCTTTGATCAAAGCCATAGTTTCACAATGATTCGTTATGAATATGTGTGACAACCAACCCCCAGAGCAGTGGAACATCCATCCCCACCTGACCTCGTGACAAAGGTGTCATGCTAGCTACCACATGTCTTTAGCAAGCATCTGAAAAGTTAACTAAAATTAAAGAAATTACCTATCTCTTTTTAATAAGTGAAATGCTTAATCGCCTACAAACTTTTATGAACAATACAAACATCACGCGTTACTCTGACCTATACAAATGACCACATGGCTGTTTGCCTCACAGTTCGTTGTTTTCTGCACAACATTGCAAAACACAAGGGGTATGACGTCACGCCAAATGTCTACTACCAACATGAGGAAACAGCGCCCTCTAGTTTAGCGGTGTTAAGACTGTTACAACCGTCCGTGAGACGACCAACCGGTCTCCCTGTTATGAAAAAATAGAAAGTAGGGTTATATATAATGTCAAATAATATGTCATAATATCATATGTAATTTAACATAACACAATACTATGTACAATTATATAATACAAAAAGTGATAGAATAATATAATAAAATATCGTCTCCATCTTTTTTTACTCGCTCACATACGCACACACTCATATTTCTTTAAATAGACAAAGGAAAATAGTTACATAACCTGCTTAGTGTGTGCAAACGTGTCAGTAGCCTACATAGTTTGTATTTTGTTATTCCCGGTAGGCCTATTGTTATCGTTAATTCACAATGATTTAGCGAGCCAATTAGGCCTAGCGTACTACCCGCAAGCTGTAGGCCTATGAATACACGACTATTTATTCTGTTAACCAATTAGAAAATAATAACTCAAACTTGAATGTACGTGAACAGACTTTAAATAGCTTGGTTTGGTTTTAAATCACTTCTGAGTTTGAGATGCTTGCCCCGTCAGGCTCTTTCTCCATGACAACCGTAAGAGATTCATCTCCATGCGCACCCGGCCTCTCTGAAGTTTAGGGACAGTTCACGGTAGAACCGGACCGGACCGGAATACAGCGACCGGGGAACTACAACTGTGTGTTTGGTCGGTGAAGGTTCAGGACTAAAGAGGAGTTGGTAAGTGAGTGGATATGGTGGGGTAGGTCAGATGGACGTCCTATAAGCCTAGCAATACGTGCAAGGTGCACGTTTTGAGAAAGTTTTAATTATCTCTAAACTTGAACCCAGATATTCAGTTTTAAGGATGAAAACCTACCCAAACCACCTTAAAGCATAAATAGCCTAATGTCAAAAAAATAACAAATATTCAATGATTCGTTTATGGTTGGTTTACGAAGAGCGTTTATATTAGACGTGTTATAACTAGTCAACTTTATTCGTGTCTGACAACGTCCTCAGGACACGCGGCCGTTGCCATGTTCGCCCTGTCGGAGCTGACGTGTCTCCACGAGCCCACGAGCGGCTCCAAGCTGCTCAAGCCGTGGTGGGAGGTCTTCATGGACTGTCTGGTGGTCCTCATGCTCATGCTGTCTGTCCTGGCCGGCACCGTGCTCCTCTCCCGGGACAAGGTGGTGTGTCTCCCCGTGGTGGACACCGCTGCTACCACCTCCTCCACCAACACTCGCAGTAACCACAGTTCGCCAGCAGGTGGTGGTGTGCCCGTGGAAATCAGCCCGAGCGGAGAGCAGTCAGCCCGGCCGGCAAAGCGTAAACCGCTGGTCTATCAGCAGTACGTCTTTATCAGTCAGGCAAGTCAAAACTGTGTGTGTGTGTGTGTGTGTGTGTGTGTGTGTGTGTGTGCGTGTGCGTGTGCGTGTGCGTGCGTGTGTGTGTGTGCGTGTGTGTGTGTATATTTCACCCTATATGATGATGTGTTTGTGCAGGTGTATATATTCCATCCTGTATGATCATGTGTGTGTGTGCAGGTGTGTATATTTATCCAATATGATAATGTGTGTGTGTGTGTGTGTGTGTGTGTGCACGTCATAACGGAAATGACGTGGCTGTAAAAAGCAATTGGCTCTTATTTCTCAAAAAACACAGGTATTTATTCACTCATAACACTTGGCTCCAAAACTAAGCCCATTTATTGCAACATTTAGTGCTTTTAAGTGCACAATTAAATAAAATAAAAACAAAAAATAAAAACACTAGCGATAACAACTGGATGCTTTCGGGTGAGATGTTGATTCATCGATGTCGTGCTGTTGTGGTAAGCCAGTTCCATTTTGCAGTAGATACTTTGCACCTTGTTGTCTTCTTTTTTCAATGTAAAATGATCCCAAACTTCGGACATTCTCTGCCGTTTACGGACAGTTTCTTCTCTCTCCGCCATCGCGCCGACTGACCCAAATGCAGCGGTGTGCTTCCTCAAAAACAGTCCGTGTGGAACAATGATCCCTGCGCTGAGCAGGCAGCATAATGCGCGAGATAGGAATTTCACGAAGCTTCGAGGCAGAGTTTTTGCCTCGAGGATTTTTTGTAATCGAGTTACTCGATTAACTTGAGTGATCGTTTCAGCCCTAGTGTGTATATTCCATCCTGTATGATAATGTGTGTGTGTGCAGGTGTGTATATTCCATCCTGTATGATAATGTGTGTGTGCAGGTGTGTGTAACATACATATCTGTTTTGCAGGTGTGCTACCACGAGGCGTTGCCATGGTACTCCCGCTTCTCCCCCTACATGGCCCTCCTGCAGACGCTGCTCCTGCTGGCCAGTGGCTCCTTCTGGCTGCACCTGCCTCTCACCTCCGCCCGCGTGGAGCACTTCCTCGCCGTCCTCGCCAAGTGCGTGGAGTCGCCCTGGACCACGCGCTCCCTCTCCCACGCCGCACTGCACGAGGGCACGCCCCCGACGATGCTGGAGGGGGCGGGGCTTAGGGACAACAAGGCTCCGCCCCCGGGGACACCCACCACTCCTCACGCCCGCCATCGCTACAGCGTGGACTCGGGCACCGATAGTCCCTCGCTTGGGAGGGCGACGACTTCTTTAGGCCCCGCCACTCCCTCTGTGGCCCCGCCCCCCAGCCCCAGGGGCGTGGCGGCGGCGGTGGCGGGAGAGCGGGCGGGGCGGGCGGCGGTCAGCCTGGACCGGAGCGACAGCGAGCAGGCCCGGGCGCTGTTCGAGAGGGTCCGCAAGTTCAGAGCCCACTGTGAGAGCTCTGATGTCATCTACAAGGTACCGGAGCGCTCTCTGGAGCACCAACATGAAGGGTTGCCGTTGATTGTCCTCTGCCTCTTCTGGAAGGCATGCTAGGATAAAAGCCTCTTCTAAATGAATCAATGTGAATGTATCCATCTCGCCACAGAGGGCAGGATAGTGAAGTGGCTCTCAGCCAAGAGGTACTGAGTTCCATCTTCAATGTCCACAGTCTCCCAGGCATCCTTGAGCGAGACACTCAATTAATAAATAGTAAAATAGTAAAAATCCCCCCAAACAGAAGGCTCTCCCAGCGTGTCCTGCTCTGCGTCCTCCAGGTGTACGTGTCCCAGACGCTCTTCAAGCTGCTGGCTTCCGTGCTGATCGTCAGCCTCAGCGCTCCCCTGCTGGGCTCCATGTCCTTCAGCCACGTCTGCCACCCCGGGGAGGAGGGCTCCCTGGTGGGCTACAGCACCTTCCAGTGCGCCCACACCCTGGCCTCACTGCTCCACAAGCTGCTGCTGGCCTACCTACTGCTGCTGGCCTCCTACGGCCTGCTCAACCTCTACGCCCTTGGCTGGATCGCACACAGGTCCACCTAATCCTCCACCTCATGCTGCTCCTTGTCCTCCTCCCTTTCGTCCTTCGCTCCTCCTCTCCCACGTCCTCCTCCTCTTCCTCCTCCTCCTCCGCAGTAGTAGTATTACTATTATCATTGATAATAGTAATACTACTACTGTGGAGTATACTAATACTACTGTGGAGTATACTAATACTATTACTATTATCATTGATAATAGTATTATATTAGTCTACCTATAGGCATGCTATAGGTGCCCTGACCCCTACCTGCCTGATGTGGGACCGTTTATATGTACAGCGATGTTAACATTTATTTATGTTCCTTTTTGGAACAGTCCAGTGAGTTTGATGGTTGTGATCACTTGGTATAGTCTTGGTAGTTTTACGGTAGGTTGTGGACCCCCACTCTTCCACCTCCCTGCCTCCCTCGTCCTGGTCTTGTTCTTAACTGTTAACTCTCTGTTTCCTCGTCAGCTCGCTGAGGCAGTACTCCTTCAGCGAGCCCCGCGACCCCAGCCCCCTGCGGGATGTCCCGGACCTGACCAACGACCTGGCCTTCCTGCTGCACATGGCCGACCAGTACGACCCCCTGCTGGCCCAGAGGCTGTCCGTCTTCCTATCCCCCGTCAGCGAGACGCGCCTGCTGGAGGAGAACCTGGACCGACGCTGGGGGTCCGAGGAGCTGCGGTCCCTGGTGGTGGTAGACCCTGAGGGGGGGCCCGGGCTGACCCTGGTGGCCCTGCCTCGCCTGCCCCCCGCCCTCTACACCCTGGGACACCTCCGGGCGCTGCGCCTGGAGCTGCTCGCCAACGCCCGGCTCACCGCTCAGGTCGCCAACATGGCCTCACTCAGGTCCGTTCACTCACTCTGTGGGTGTGTGGGTGTGGGTGAGTGTGAGTGTGAGTGTGAGTGTGGGTGTGGGTGTGTGAGTGTCGATGTGAGTGTGGGTGGGTGTGTGTCGGTGGGTGTGGGTGTCGATGTGGGTGTGTGTGTTTGTGTGTGTGGGTGTGTGAGTGTGGGTGTTTGTGTGTGTGGGTGTGTGAGTGTGGGTGTTTGTGGGTGTGAGTGGGTGTTTGTGTGTGGGTTTGTGGGTGGGTATGGGTGTGTGTTTGTGTGTGGGTGGGTGTGTGAGTGTGGGTGGGTGTGGGTGTGTGTGTTTGTGTGGGTGGGTGTGTGTGTTTGTGTGGGTGGGTGTGGGTGTGTGTGTCTGTGTGGGTGGGTGTGTGTGTGGGTGTGTGTGTGTTTGACTGTATGCCTGATGCACTCATTCCTGAATGCTTGCCTGCATGCATTCCTCTGTTAAATCGCATCCATTCCACATGACTTACATTTATCAGTTATATATAAAAGATCACCTCTTTAAATATATCAAGCCATGCATGTTAAAAAATGGATCTGTTTGAATACCAATGTAATGAATCACCACCTAGGTGGTCGGCACCGTGAGCAGTAGGTTAATGTCTGTCGATGTGTTGTTTACATGCGTTTTCATGCTTTTCTGATGAATCTTCCAATCTCAAGACATGCAGAAAGTGGATATGATAAATTGATGAATGAATATGACATCTTGTGTTTATTCATGACTTGTTACTTTAATATACTGTTGTGAGAAAAAGCTGCAGCTAATATAACAAATATCTAATGACAATACCATGAAGGGCTTTCTAAATAATGTGCTTATGACAGTTGAGTGGCAATTTATTACTGTGATTTGGCTGGCTATCCAGAGCCACATGCGGTGTCCATTCTGAGGCACCACATCCAAGTGCAAAGCAGTCCAACCATCCAATTAGAACATAAAGATACCAAATAACAATGAGGCTATATGTAGTGCGTTGCATATCCCAGTTGTCCAGCCCCAAGTGCCATCCAAATGCTTGGCAGTAAATATGTCCAGCATCAGGGCCTTCTGCCAGTAAATATGTCCAGCATCAGGGCCTTCTGAAAGTATGTCAGGAGCATTCAGGATTTGGTCTTGCTCAAGGACTCCTTGTTTCCACCAAAACCCTCCAGAAGAAACATGGCTGCTGCCGCCACATCAATGTACAGGAAATTGTCTATGTGCCATACGGTACATGTTGTGCTTGTTACGAATAACAATGTTATAATAACTACATATATCATGTAATAGCATTTTTTGACATTGCCCTCACAAAAAGGTGAATTAGGGCCTCCCAAATGAATGCTAATGAAGGCTGCATGTCCCTGCCAGGCAAGCATGGAAGTTACTGTTCCAAAGGTTGGTTTGTGTATCAATTTATAAATGCTTTATTAGGCAAATCTGAAATTCCAATTAAAACACAAATATAAAAAATAATCAACTTGATAGGGCATACAATTTAAGTCCTGTGAACGACTTTGATGAACACTTATTGCATATTGAATTGTGAATTTTCTGGCACATTGGAAATTATCCTCTAATATCGTTAGGTAATCTGTATAATTAGAGGAGGATAATTATGGAGGATTACTATGGCTGAAATGCCATTCTCTTCCACAGTGTTTCCCTTCCCTTTGTTTCCTCAGGGACTACGATGCCACAGTGTGTTTGGTGGCTCCACTCCAGATCCTGTATCCGGTGTTCTGCATATTATTCACAGTTGACTCGGTTGCTCCCACAGCAAAATCACGACTCCATGATGCCTTTTTCATCACCTTGTTCAGGCCTTTAGCCGTTCTCTGTCTTCGGTTTGCCATCGGAACAGAAGGCAGCAGTTAGGATGAAGCAGTTCGGCTTTTCAGTATAGAAAGCAATATAATCATGTGTTGTAATCATGGATCGTATTGTTACCGTTTCTTTTCCCAATGGCTGGAGGCAGAGAATGAAAAACGACAACCCACGGCGGCCATGGCGGTGAGAAGCTGTGACCCTTAGAGGCGTGAAGTACACTTCTTTATTTCCTCACCTTAAAGACGTATGTTTTGCCAGAGTAAAAGTGACAGATTCTGTTTTCTGTTTTGCGCCAGACATCCGTGCTGCCCATACAGAATGACAGGTGCATTTCCCCTAAAAGAGCGGCCGTAATGTTTTTCTGCTTAGCACTTGACATTTTGCCTTCATCATAACATGAGCTTAAGGGGGTTGGAAACAGCATGATTATCCTAGCCCCCAGCAAGGAATCAAATTCTTCATGGGGAAAGGAGGCTGTTACAGACCTTCGAAACGCTGCTGATAAATCACCATACTAAGTGATTTCTTTCTAGCTGCCATTTCTCTGACCTCTATCTTTACATTGGAAGTTAAAAAATATTTTTTTTTTAAAAAGGTTACCCCATGTATTGCAGCTGGTTTGTGGCACAGAATTCCAAAACATAACGTAAGCATTTTTTAATCCTCTCCCTCGTTTTTGAACAATACCTTATACTTAACATCGAGAGGATCTGAATAATTATTTATTAAAGCAGTCACTGCCCCTCTTAGAATCAATTATTTTAGAATATAATTATCAAGTTTTGCTGAAGTTTAAGAACTCAAACCTTTATCAAAACTAAATATGTCAGATCAAATATCTAATCACATCCTATTAAATAAATATCTGTGGAAACACATTTGCAATATTTTTCAGTGATAAGTGAGGGTCCTATATACCAACTAGAGGACGTTTTTTAGACAATCAAAACGGATGTCTAATATAGGAAGCATAATTATTTTATTATATATCCCGTTTACTACATTCCACAAACCATATTAAAGTTTGTCGAAATCGAAATGTAGATGTTTTGAAATAAAGTGTCCCTACAATGGACAGATGAATGGACTGTTCTTCTTCTAGATAGTATGTGTTACTCAATTGATAGAGCAAGGCATTAACCCTGTCACAGTAAGGGGATTGATTCCCATTGGGTCCACCCATATCAATATATGTGGTTACTTACAGTATTTTACACACGTTGAGTACAAGCATCTGTACCTACTGCCAGATATAAGGAAACGGAAGCTACAATTTCAGCTACTATTTATGCAAAATATATGCTTAATGAAGCTGCTGTCAGTAAGACTTGTAAAGAGTTGTAAAGAGAGAGAGCTCTTGAAAGATCATGACACTAAACAACCAAAATACATCCCCTCCCTTTCTGCACCCTCCCTCCCTAGTTTTCTCCCTCATTGAAAAGTGTTGCATTTCACCCACTTGTTATTGACAGGCAAGATTAATTATACAAAACGTATCAGGGAAGAGATGCCCTGATTGGTCAGAAATGAGCCGGGAGCGTCCTATTCTCACAGCGCATTTCCCTCACTAATAGCCGACGGATGGCTAAGTCATTTCTAACAATTTACACTCAAATAATAGCTCTTAAATCGTACCTACAACACCTTTAAGGCCATTCGCATACATGTAATATGTATAAGTGTAGACTGACTGTACTGCCTCTGTTTGAGTTCACGCTACGCAGAATCTTTGTGCAAATCTCTGCACCAGACTCTCCATCATAGCCTGCGTTGCATTAGCGAGTGCCGGCCAGAAGCATCCATTTTGTGAACGCGGTGTTCTCGGTGAGAAGGGGCGGGGGGGGGATGGAGATGCAAGTCGTCGGGACCCCTCCTGGGAGGCCCCCTGACAGCGAACAATCAACCAGCCTGTCCGAACGCTTCCCCTGGAGACAGGGACCCCGCGGGGCGACTGGTGCCGACCCTCAGAGCTGAGCACCGGAGAGATGACCGGCTGCTGCCCGAGGAAGGACCGCAGGATTCAGACCATTTTCTTCATAGACAATCAATTGGCCAGATAAGGATTCCCTTATAACTCATCAGGTGACCAATCTGGTCCGCATTTAACCACGCAGGTGGTTCCATACTTCAACAAGAGTTAGAAATCAGCTAAATGTATAAGCTCAACAATAAAGAGAAATGTTAAAGGCAAAACCACAAAAGAAATATCAAATAACTAATAACTGTCAAATGAATATCAAAGAATCTGTAGTTGATTGACATTTAGTGGAAAATGTTTAAAATGAAAGAAAGGTTTGTTGTTTTTCTGGAGTGGTATGTAGCCTCCGTATTCAGAAGAGGGTATGTTCCACTTGTGGGGCCTGTCGTCTCGGGTCCCCTGTGTTCCCTGCCTGACGTGTTGGAGAGCATCTGTCATGATGGTCTCTGGTCGTTAGCTCGTCTGTCAGCCTCGGACAGAAGCTAGCTTGTCACCTGTCACTTTGAGCTCCGTATTCAATCTAGCAGTGTTCTTTGGAGACTCTCTGTCTTTGTCATACATGCCAATATTGATTCTGACATCCGGGGTGCTTTTGTTTCACATTGGCCCTCTGGCATTGATTTTTTTTATTTCCTTTTTCTGGGGGTGTCAGTGCACATCCGTGGAGGGGAACGTGGAAGGGGATGGAACCACTGAAGATGGACCTATTTTTTATTTAATCTGTGCATGTCATGTCACATGAAAAGCACATCACGTTCCCCTGTATGTTGTGAATACCGGATGAATGTTATTACACCAAATAGTTAACTGCACAAATCTGCAAGTGTGCATGTTCATGTTATGGTGAATTGTTCTTAGCGTTGTTATGCGGAGCGAGCTGCTCTGAGCTCGCTAAATTCTCACACAAACAGGGGACTGTAAGTATAAAAAAGTACAATTACAAAGTACAATATGTACCACATTTGAATAAGATAGGAAGCAGGAGAACACGCTGAATGGTGTTGAAGGCAGCTCCACTGTGTGGGTGCGGTGTGCCACCGGTCTTTTAAATGGCGAACTTAGAGGCAGCTGGGGCCGAGGACCCTCACACAGATCATCCAGACCCCAACAAGAAGGAGCCCAGTAGCCCGTAGTATATGGGAGGTAATGTAGAATAAAAAACTCTGTACTTGAATTGTGAATTGTCAGACACACACACACACACACACACACACACACAAACACAAAAAACACAAAAAACACAAAAAAACAAAAAACACAAAGAGACACTGCAGCTTCAAAGACCATTGAAATAGCAACAGATAGGAGTTACCATGACAACGCAAATGAATGGGACCTCAACTTTGACGCCTAATGCAAGCTCTGTGATTGTGGGCGAGTGTGTGTGTGTGTGTGTGTGTGAATAACATTTAATATTGACATCTATGTGATAATCTCCATGGCAAAAAGGACTGTATAATTAATGAATCTAAACCCAGTTTAAATTATTTCTGCCTTACCCATGTCTGATGATATGGTCACTGAAACAACATATTTTAAAATGAATATTTTGATTATTTATTATTATTCCCTCATCCACATTTCTCCACAGGAGACACTCCTGTTCTGCATGTATCCTATTGAAGCCTATATCAGGAACGTTCGCCCTGAGGAAAGCAACAACACAGGAATGGTTCTTGAACTTCATTTGCAGCCGGTTCTGACATGACTCTAACATGTGCTCTTTCCATTCACTCGTTCATCTGTTCACTTAGTCACAACATCCAGCGCGTGTGGAAGGCTGGGACGGGGGCACTAAGTGTGGTGAGAGGCCAAGCCACTCAGGCCAGAGTGTGTCTGCTTGCTGGTTTCCACTAATGAGAACTGGCACTAAAGGTGAATGCAGCTGCCAGTGGCCCATTAGCCAGAGCATCCCTCTCTGGGTCCAAAATAACTCTCTATCCATTTGTAGCCGGGGGCAGATGGTTGAGCAATCAGGGAACTAGGAGTGACCACAATGTGGAATGCGTGTGTGTGTTTTGAGTGAGGCTTATAGATCTGTGAAAATAGAGAGAGGAGAGGAAGGGGATAAATGATGGGAGTGTGTTCTGGTGTGCGGTTCTGGACCATCAATTATGTGCAGAATAATCTATGTATGTATGTATGTATGTATGTATATGTATGTGTGTGTGTGTGTGTGTGTGTGTGTGTGTGTGTGTGTGTGTGTGTGTGTGTGTGTGTGTGTGTGT